>CM053037.1:117319509-117344509 GCA_028564925.1 Lithobates sylvaticus
GAAAAAATGATAAAAATTTTATTTGGGTACAGCGTTGCATGACCGCGCAATTGTCATTCAAAATGCGACAGCGCTGAAAGCTGAAAAATGGCTTGGTCAGGAAGGGGGTGTTCGTGCCTGGTAGGCAAGTGGTTAAGGGGGGATATGATCATCATGTACAAATGCATACGTGGTCCAGTGAACTTGGTGTTGAGTTATTAACTTCTAAGGTCATCACAGAGGACAAGGGGGGCACTCTTTGTCTAAAGGAAAAAATATTTAATCTCCAAATACGCAAAGGTTTCTTGCAGTAAGAGCTGTGAAATAGACTCCCCCCAGAGGTGGTTCTGGCCAGCTCAGTAGATTGCTTTAAAAAGTAATATAACAGGGTACTAACATTTATAGGTAAAGTCGATCCAGGTAAAATCCGATTTCCTCTCTAGATGTATTGGGAAGGATTTTTTATTTATTTATTTTTTCCCCCGGCTGCCACATACTTGCCCAATTAAACAGTGCATTATTTTGGTTGGCTTGTAAGTTAGAGTAAAGGCCCATACACACGATCTGACTTTTTGACAACCAACATGCAAATTAGCTGTTTTGGACCAACATCCGACCGTGTGTACGCTCCATCGGACCAACTTTTTCCAGGTTTCATCTGACTTTTGTTGGCTGTGCGAACGGACCAACTTTCTGCCAACAAAAGTCAGATGGACCAAAGTCCGACCGTGTGTACACAAAACCAACGGACTTTTGTACAAAGCAATGCAGAACCAATGCAAAAGATCAGACAACAATACAGAAGTTGACCAAAGGTGGCGGTAAAGAGCAGAAAAACCAAGTGATTTGGTGAAAGTTGGCTGAAAAAGTCCTGCCGTGTGTATGCAATACCAACTTGGGGCCAATGCCCTTTGGACAAAAATCCACGGGAAAGTTGGTCCACGGTCCAAACGTGTGTATGAGGCTTAAGTTAGAGCTTGGTGTCATCTGTAAGGACTGAAATGGTACTTTTAATCTAAGACCCTATATCATTTATAAATTAACAGGTAAGGGTCCCAGCACTGAACCTTAGGGCACACCACTAGTCCAGACATCCCAACCTGCAAAAACAAATTTCAGAGAGGTGGCCAGGATATTGCGTGGCACTCGTGGGTGTCAGGGAGCCGCAGTTAAATGCGGGAGACTCCTACACCTCGCTGGAGACTTGGGATGTCTGCTACTCTCTGAATACGGTCTTTTAACCAGTTTTGTATTTGCAAACTGATTTTTTCCAAGCCTGTAGACTTTACTTTACACATTAGCCGTGTGTGGGGAACTGTGTCAAATGCTTTTGTAAAATCCAAGTATACCACTGTATATCCACAGCCACTCCTTTTTGTCTAAGGCTTTGCTCACCGCCTCATATAAAGATATCAGATTTGTATGACAACTCCTGTCTCTCATGATTCCATGCTGTCTGTTGCTTAAAATATTTTTTGTTCTAGCAAAAACGTATCTATGTGGCCTTTTATTGAACTCTCCAGTAGCTTCCCAACTATAGAATATAAACTAATGCCACGTACACACGATCGGACTTTTCGGCCGGACAATCCGCCGGACTTTCCAGCGGAGGTCCGCCAGACTTTCCGAACATGTGGACTTGCCCACACACGCCGTATATATTTTTCTGGCGGACAATCCGCCGGAGTTTTGGCGGAAGACCGCGGGACTTTTGAAATGAACTGGGGACTTGCCTCACACATGGAGTAAAGTCCGTTCATTTAGAACGTGACTCCAGGTAGACGGGACTAGCGAAGGAAGTCACTGCCGCCGCCTCGATCAGCGACATTGACACCTCGCTAGTCCCGTCACCTGGTATGGATTTAAAAGGGGAATCCCTACGCCGTAAAAAACGGCGTGGGGGTCCCCCCCAAATCCATCTCAGACCCTTATCCAAGCATGCAGCCCGGCCGGTCAGGAAAGGGGGTGCGGACGAGGGAGCTCCCCCCTCCTGAGCCGTACCAGGCTGCGTGCCCTCAACATGGGGGGTGCCTTGGGGAAAGGGGGGCCCTGCAGCCCCCCCACCCCAAAGCACCTTGTCCACGTGTTGATGAGGACAAGCGCCTCTTCCCGACAACCCTGGCCGTTGGTTGTCGGGGTCTGCGGGGGGCTTATCGGAATCCGGGAGCCCCCTTTAAATAAGTGGGCCCCCAGATACCGGCCCCCACCCTATGTAAATGAGTATGGGGTACGATGTACCCCTACCCATTCACCTAAGGGGAAAAAAGTGTAAATAAAAAAACACAAGTTTTTAAAATGCTTTTTTACACAGCTCCGGGAGTCTTCTTCCGTCTTGGGGGGGTCTTCTCACCAGACTCCTCCGCTATCTTCTGCTAGCTCTTTTACTAGCGGAGGAGCCCGGCTTTCTGCTTCGTCGCCGTCTGGGGGGTCTTGTTTTCCGACTTCGGGGGTCTTGTCCCGCTCTTCGGTTCTTCTTGTCGCCTTCTGCTTCTTCTGCTTCTTGTTCTTCTTTCTTCTACCGATGTTGACTGTTGCGCTGCCAGTTATATAGGGACAAGGGGGGGGGCCACCGGCTCATGTCACATGGTGACCCCTCCCTCCTATGATGATTTGTTTAATCTCTGTGTATCACCTGAGGTACTGGGTATATGTAAGGGTTTACAACCACTTTAACTTATATAATAAATATGGAATTGTATGTTACATAGTTGCATAGTAGGGGAGGTTGAAAAGACACAAGTCCATCAAGTCCACCCTATGTGTGTGATTATATGTCAGTATTACATTGCATATCCCTGTATGTTGCAGCCCCCCGCCTCCCCCCCCAGTGTGCCAGCCCCCCGCCAGCCCCCCCCGCCCGCCCCTGATTATATGTCAGTATTACATTGCATATCCCTGTATGTTGCAGTAGTTCAGGTGATTATCTAATAGTTTCTTGAAACTATTGATGCCCCCCCGCTGAGACCACCGCCTGTGGAAGGGAATTCCACATCCTTGCCGCTCTTACAGTAAAGAACCCTCTACGTAGTTTAAGGTTAAACCTCTTTTTTCTTATTTTATGAGTGGCTATGAGTCTTGTTAAACTCCCTTCTGCGAAAAAGTTTTACCCCTATTGTGGGGTCACCAGTATGGTATTTGTATATTAAAATCATATCCCCTCTCAAGCGTCTCTTCTCCAGAGAGAATAAGATAAGTCCTTGCAACCTTTCCTCATAACTAATATCCTCCAGACCCTTTATTAGCTTTGTTGCCCTTCTTTGTACTCGTTCCATTTCCAGTACATCCTTCCTGAGGACTGGTGCCCAGAACTGGACAGCATACTCTAGGTGCGGCCGGACCAGAGTCTTGTATAGCAGGAGAATTATCATTTTATCTCTGGAGTTGATCCCCTTTTTAATGCATGCCAATACTCTGTTTGCTTTGTTAGCAGCAGCTTGGCATTGCATGCCATTGCTGAGCCTATCATCTACTAGGATGCCCAGGTCCTTTTTCCATCCTAGATTCCCCCAGAGGTTCTCCCCCCAGTGTATAGATTGCCATCATATTTTTGCCATCTAAATGCATTATTTTACATTTTTCTACATTGAACCTCATTTGCCATTTAGTTACCCACCCCATTCATTTGTTCAGATCTTTTTGCAAGGTTTCTACATCCTGTGGAGAAGTTATTGCCCTGCTTAGCTTAGTATCATCCGCAAATACAGAGAATAAACTGTTTACCCCATCCTGCAGGTCGTTTATGAACAAATTATGAATGTGATGATATTCCATTTTGCTCACTCCATGTAAGCCTTTTACAGTGCCTTTGCTACAACACAAATTCTGTTAGATATCTATCTATCTATCTATCTATCTCTATATATCATACTTCCCCTTTTTTATTTTATTTTTTTTTTATTTTTTTTTAAGCAGCTTTTCTCCTGCCAGAAGTTCTGTTTTTTCCAAAGAAAATGCCAAGCATGCATGAGGCCTTAGGATAAGATGGTTGTAATAATATAAATATACTGGGGGAATTCATTTATTCTCAAAGGCCATACAACTGCTCCCCAAATCGGCCCCTTAGATATATTTTTACTGTTTTGTAAATTATGTTTGAGAGAAAACATGTACATACAGGGTATATACAGACTGCAAGTGCTGGGCTTTCCTAAAATGTTAGTTTGCTGGCTGTCCTGGTTATCCTCTAAAAGCAGTGCCTTCTAAGTAACTGACCCAGAACAGGTATGCATATTCGAGGTTCTGACTTTAGTCATTAAATAAATACATACATATATATGTGTGTGTGTGTGTGTGTGTGTGTGTGTGTGTGTGTGTGTGTGTGTGTGTGTGTGTGTGTGTGTGTGTGTGTGTGTGTGTGTGTGTGTGTGTGTGTTGTGTGTGTAATTTTTTTTTTTCCTGGATCCGTGTTTAATGATTTGGAATCCAGGGGATCAGTATGACAGGCAGGCATCTATTATTTTTAAAGAGTGGACAGCGTTGACAGCCTTCATGTTTCACTACAGGTACATCTCTGCTGAGTTCCATTTAAAAATACTAGATGCTTGGCTGTGTGTTGTCGCTGACCCAGAACAAGCATGTAGTAAATGAAAGTCAGTGAATAGATGGAAATTAGGCAAAGTCATAAACTTGACAGCCAAGTAACTAACATTTTTATATATTTATTTACTGGTCTATAAGATTGGTCACACAAACTGGAAGCTTATAGTGAAAAGGCGGCTATCTCCTCATTTCCTCTCATGTAGCTTAGCTTGGGATGATCACACAGACTGAACTCTGCACACACTGCCTTCTGTGCTAAATCTATTGTAGATATGTTGGACTTCACCTGTGCCCTAGTATTCAGTCCCTGGCTGTGTTTACTGGCACCTACCAGAATGGTAGAACCTGGACGCTGTGCCCAATCAGTGCATGGTACAAAGGGCTGCACTGCTCCACCCAGCACAAAGGGCGAAGATCAAAATGGTTTATGTTTACAAGCAAATCGATTTATTACAAGTACCGCGGCTAACCTGGATGGTGCTGGGAATAGAGAATATAATAACTGTCATTAGACTCTTTGGAATAACATTTGTCTTGCAAACTATCAGAATAGTCTTCGCTAATTTTCAGAGCCTTTTTGTGATGAAGAATAGGTGCAGGTACTCTCACACGAGAGTGTGTTGTAGCTCAAAGCTCCAGAACTCTCTACAAACAGAATCTCATTTAAATAAATTATAGGCATTCATATAGGAGCGCTCAGGTGCTGGAGCTTAATGCCAAGCTGCTGGAGCTACTTTTCAGCAGGTTGGCCCCATAGATCTCAAAGGCAACACCTATAAACCCTCAATTCAAGTGGTGTTTTTTTATTTTATTTATTTTTGTTTTTGGTGTTTTTTATGCGTTTTATCTTTCTGTAACCACAGGTCAAGAGAGAGAAAATCACACCAGTGGAACTATTGTGTTCTCCTGGTAGGGGGAACTGTCCCAGCAGGGAACACACTGATTATTGCTAGGTGCTATAGCCGCTGGTAATAATCACATGCTAGAAATCTGACATACTGGTTGTACCCAAGTCGATCGATGGATCGTCTTTGAGTACTATCATATCAGCCTGCCCATAGATGGATCGAATGTCAGCCAGTCCCTGCTGATGAACTGGCCGAGATTCAAACCATCTATGGCCAGCTTTACCCTGCAAAAACTGTTCTTCCCCCTAGTGCTTTAAATTGGCTTAAACAAATATGCCAGAAGCTTGAATGGAATAAAGTTTAAAAATAAAAAATAAGACCTGCAATCTCCTGAAACCCTGTCGGAGCTCACCCTAATGGCTGCAGGCACGGTAAACAAACACTCCTGGTGTGAATTGTCAATTGTGATATTATAGGGAATATAGTATACTGCATATATCAGTGCTGTGTTCATTCAACATGAAGCAAAGTCCACGGTTTCAAGCTACAGGTAGTAAAAACCTCTTCACATGAACAAATTAAAATCTATATTGTAAACCATTATCAAAAGAACATTTTGATGTATTCCTGTTTTTCCAATGTGACCCCAAATTGGGAAATGCAATGCATCAGTAAGAGGATCCATGTTTCTACCACCATCACCGCCAAGCCCAGGAAGTCCTCTTTTTGAAATAGATGTTTCCTAATTAGTAAGGTTGAATAAACCCAAGGCCCCCATTCCATATACTAGGGCCAATTTGTTTTTTGGACAGAAGCCAATTAACCTACCTGCATGTCTTTGGATTGTGGGAGGAAACCGGAGTACCCGGTAGAGGAAACCCACGCAGGCACAGGGAGAACATGCAAACTCCAGGCAGGTACTGTCGTGGTTGGGATTCAAACCAGCGACCCTTCTTACTGCTAGGTGAGAGTGCTAACCACAACACCACTGTGCCGCCCATAATAGATGTGTTCATTGCTGGAGTGAGAATGCTGAATTACCCAGAACTTTATTATTTAGGTATATGAATTTATAGCTGTCTTAAGGTATTACAATAAATGAAGAGATATTCCCGCGCTACCAAAGAAAATAAAAGGGAGTAGGACGAGACACTAGTTGCTGCAAGCACCAAAATTGTCAATCCATAAGGCACAGTAAATAATCTATCAAAATCAATAGATGGTGCTGCGCTCTAAGTGATGACACAATGTGCAAAATTTAAAATTTAAAGTGATGGGTGCTACAATAGAGAAGTACAAACAATAAATATGTAACGTGCCACGTGATTGTAGACAGTGGAAACCTCTGGTTATTTCATAGTTAGTAAGGTTGAATAAAGACACCAGTCCATCCAGTTCAACCTGAGCGAATGTCTACAACTGTCCCTATCCCTGTACATTGCACACTCACATCGGTCCCTACCCTCAAGGAGCCCACAATCCAAGGTCCCCATTCATATACTAGGGCCAATTTTTTTTTGGACAGAAGCCAATTAACCTACCTGCATGTCTTTGGATTGTGGGAGGAAACCGGAGTACCCGGAGGAAACCCACGCAGGCACAGGGAGAACATGCAAACTCCAGGCAGGTAGTGTCGTGGTTGGGATTCGAACCAGCGACCCTTCTTACTGCTAGGTGAGAGTGCTAACCACTGTGCCCCAAAATCCAAAAAATATACCGTATTTATCGGCATATAACTTTTGTCCCCTTAAATTCTGGGGAAAATCATGGGTGCGTATTATATTCTGATCCCCACTGTCTGTGAGCCGAAAAAGAGCGAGCGCCGCTTGGCTCAGCTTCACTCGCAGTCCCGCCTCCTCACTGTCTCTGGAGCGAGCGCTGCCGAAAAAGACCAAGCCGACTGGGCGGGACTGCGAGACGAGTACAGCCGAGTACACAGGCTCTGTCTATCTCGGCAGTGGGAAATTTAAACGTTTAGCTGCTGCAAATGGCGCTGGGCAAGGCTGCAAATGGACACTGATCATTCTGCAATGATGGACAAGGCTGCAGATGGACACTGATAAGGCTGCATTGATGAGCATTTAAATGTAATTTTTTTTTTTTTTTCCCTTAAACTTCCCTCCTAAAAGTTTTTTTTTTTTTTTTTTTTTCCTTTTTTAAAATGTCCTTTTAACTTGGGGTACGTGTTATACGCCGATTAAATGCGGTAAGTAAAAGTAAATACCAAAAGAACAGTGTTAAAAAATAATAAATAATAGTCCCGGAGGATAAAATGTCCTTACTTAGTAATAAAAAAACAGTGAATACACGAGTGTTGACATGCCTCCTGATGCGAGTACTCGCATTTTAAAAACTTCAGGGCACCCAAGAAAGTCCAGCAAGTGCCAAGACATCTCATCGTTCCCTGGTGAAGTCGCGTGATCGTGCCGCTACGCATTGGAACAGACAGGCACCAGAAGTGACATCAGTGTGTGAGCTTTCTGCTTGTGGTGTTATGCACTTTACAAAAGTGGGGTATGCCTGTGTCTTGTTTTTAAATGCGAGTACTGCAGTTGGATCTATTTAAATAAATAAAAAAAAGTTATATTTTACATACTACACTATCTGGGACCCCCTTTTCTTTCTCCATATATGTACCTATCTGGGAGTACTTTCCACGCCATATACTCTCTCACCCCTTGAGAAACGCATATGCATCATCCTAAACCACTGACCAGGATATAAGACTGTTTAGAATGCATTAAATAGGGGATTCATTCCAGAGATAAAACAATGATAATTCTCCCACTCTACAAGACTCTGGTCCGGCTGCACCTGGAGTATGCTGTCCAGTTCTGGGCACCCGTCCTCAGGAAGGATGTACTGGAAATGGAGCAAGTACAAAGAAGGGCAACAAAGCAAATAAAGGGTCTGGAGGATATTGGTTATGAGGAAAGGTTACGAGCACTGAACTTATTCTCTCTGGAGAAGAGACGCTTGAGAGGGGATATGATTTCAATATACAGATACCGTACTGGTGACCCACAATAGGGATAAAACTTTTTTGCAGAAGGGAGTTTAACAAGACTCGTAGCCACTCATTAAAATTAGAAGAAAAGAGGTTTAACCTTAAACGGATGTGGAATTCCCTTCCACAGGCGGTGGTCTCAGCGGGAGCATCGATAGTTTCAAGAAACTATTAGATAAGCAACTGAACTACTGCAACATACAGGGATATACAATGTAATACTGACATATAATCACACACATAGGTTGGACTTGTGTCTTTTTTTTTTTTTTTTTTCAACCTCACCTACTATGTAACTATGTAGATGGGCCCCACACTACGCCATTGATAGGAAGCAGGCAGAGGGATCCATTGCGAGATCAGGGATCTGCATTAGCTTTATATACACGCTGTTACCTTACAACGGTAAGGTAAGGGGCCATCTTTCATTGAGGTGTTATTACACTGAAGAAAAGTCACTGTTTATATTGCTATATTTGCACTGAAGATTATCCACCGATTAGTTTGTTACACTTGCATGGAAGAAAAGTCACCGTTTATATTGCTATTTGCACAGAATATCAGAGGAATTTCAACACTCGTGTATTCAGTTTTTTAGCACTGAATATGGACATTTTATCCTCTGGGTCTATTATTTATATTTTTTAAGACTGTTCTTTTGGCATTTCCTTTTACATATATTAGATTTTGTCATGTTTATATGAAATAACCATTGAGGTTTCCACTGTCTACAATCACGTGGCACATTATATATTTATTGTTTGTACTTTTCTATTGTAGCACCCATCTCTTTAATTTAAATTTTGCACATTGTGTTATTACTTGGAGCGCAGGACCATCTATTGATTTTGATACATTGATTTAAGGTATTGTCACTTTGTACCCTTAGTGGTTAATGATAACCTAGTGTAGATATAATATTCTTGTTGTCTTCTGCATCACTTGGTATTTATATATCACCCTTTTTTGTTTTTCATTTATCTGTGTGTAAATTAAGCTGTTCATCAAGCATTTTTAAGTATACATTTTTCTAGTGTGTTTGGAAAAATGCTTTTGCGCCTAAACACATGTTTAAACACATGCTCCATAGGAACGTTTTTTTTTTTTTCCTTCTACTGCCTAGTGGGCAAAGCACCCTACATATGAACAGGAGCTGTGGAGAGTAAAAACCTTTTTGTGGGAATTGGGTAATGATGACTTGCAGTAGATTCTTGTCTTCTTTGTCTCCATAGTTCTTGGCATTTGATCTAACTGTGTCTTTCCTCTAGAACATGTCTGGGCTCCAAGACAGATCCCCTGTCCTTACATTTTAGCATGTTCACTGACATGATGGCAAAGCAGTGCGATGACACACAGCGTAAGAAGTGGTTGCCCCTTGTCAAGAGTATGCAAGCCATTGGCACGTATGCCCAAACCGAGCTTGGCCATGGTTAGTGTTTGTTTTAGAAGGATGGCAGTGATGGGAATACCAGGGAGACCTGCAGCTCTGTTAAATCTTTACCTAGTTACTAGTGCAACATACCCATAGGGCTGTGGTGATTGACTTCATGTGATGGTTGAAGTTCATATGTAACACATATTTTTTTTTTTTTTTTTTTTTTTTTTTTTTTTTAGATCTAAAGCCCAATTGTAGTTTCAGTTAAAATTATATAAATAAAACCCAGGTGCAATAAAATACAACCTTTTAAATGTCTCATTGTTGTGGGGGAGCAGCGGCCTCTCTGACTTGGCACAACTACAGCGGGGCAATTGGGATTACTTGCTGTCCCTGCAATACGGTTCATAATTTGAACATCACATCCAGTGGTCAGACTGCTAGTATCTGAATTGAGCTATTCAACTCCGTGCACTCATTTGTGCCCATTGTTTAGGGTGGTTTGGCAGGGATCAAATGTACGTACGTGCCAAGCTCCATATTATAGCTGTAGCATGAACAAGACCAGAAGCTCTTCTCTTTGACAAGAGATGTCATCTTAAATGTATTGGTATAGGAGGTGAGTAATAAACATTGGGTTTATGAATGTATCTACCGGCATAAAGAGACCCTGCCACTAAAAATGCAGGTAAAAATCACAGAAAAATCTGACGTTTTAAATGCTTACTTGCACTTTCGTATGCACTTGCTAGAAAGTTTGACAGAAAAGGGCATATCCCTAGTACAGCCCCCTCCTTCTTTGCACATCATATTCCTTCCTTCTGGGAGTTTCTAATTATTATCTGAGCTGGCCCTGCTCCTCTGCCCCTCTTTTCACTGTTCTGCATAACTGAGGAAGCAGTAAAGGGGAATACTATAAGAATGTAAAACGACAAGGTACAGCAGCCTTTGCGGCTGTTGGCTTGTAGTTTTCAATGAACTACCAGGGTGCTCCACAGCGCTGTGGTAGTTCATTCTCTCCTTCTGTCAGATTGTATCTGCTTGCTCATACAGGATGTATGGGCACACAGATACACTGGCAGATCTGCTGGAGACCTGCATGGCACCAGCTGATGCAATGCTTTACAGGCTCCAAAAAATAATAATAATAATAATAATAATAATAAATGCACATCTTTTACCTGCAAAGAAATGTGCATTTGTTATTTTTTTCTAAAACGTGAACTTATCCTTTTTAAATGTAAAAGCCTCCCTTTTTTAAACATCCATAAAACACTAAGATTGCTGCTGGGTGCCATCATCATGTATGTAATGTCAGCTTTAGAGATGTCACTTAAAGGGACACTTTAATTCACAGGCCCCTGTGAATAAGTGATACGGCTGGGAAGGCGGAGCCCCGCTCGGCCACCGTTTTTTATTTATTTAATTTTTATTTTTTGATGGCTACCAGGAGGGAGAAGATCCCTGCTAGCTGTCAGAATGGGGAATCTGGGAGGTGCGGTACCATTCTGTTTGTAACATGTTACACCCTAAATATGGCTGTAACATGTTACAAAAGGTAAACATATCCTTTATAGAACTCAAAATGTTAAATGTACATAAAATATTATTGAAAGGCTGTTGTTGAAACAACTGGTCTGGTGACAGGGTCTCTTTAATTTGGAATGCTTCTGGCATGCCCTCAACAGATACAGAATTAACTGATAGTATACTCTACTAGTATACCAACACTCCCCCATCCACTATCTCTTCCTTTCCTATTGCATGTCTAATTCTAAAATGAGAACCTGTCATTGTCCTAACCATGTTGCACAGTGCCGCTTTGTCTAACTACCTACAAAGTAGGAATCATCAATATTTTGAAGGCACTCCTAAGATCTGTGATTCCCATCCCTTAATTGTCTTTATTCATACATTCGTATGAGGTCTTCACGGAGCACATACCTTCATCTTCAGGAGAATTCACAGCACTGTGGTATGTCTGTTGCCATGCATTGCAGTAAAACTCCTATATCACTGCATGTTACCACAATGCAAGTGCAAATGGTCCTCCAACATAGATCCTGTATGCAAAGCAATACGCTGGTTGACAAGGTGGCTTTTCTGCTCTGACAACTTTGCTATCACGTTTTGTGCAGTCCAGCTTAAGCTTTTACAGCGCAAAAAAATGAGTTTTGTGGTTTAAGGTTCCAATCACACCTGATCGTAGCGCAGCAAGGTGTGTGGGTTTTTTTTTTTTTGGAGCGGCACCATTAATGTGACCGATCCTCCCTCTGCTCCAAAAGCGCTCCAAAAGCGCTCCAAAGAAGCACAGAGCCCTATTCACTTGAATGGGACACATTCTGTGGCTGTACTGCCCACTGAAGCAACAGGGGTGTAGTTTTTGTCATGGCATGTGAGCAGCTGCATTTTGCCGGGGCAGTAAAGCTGCAGCTCAACCATCTGCTTTTACCACTTCCTGGCTGCACATTTGAATGAGCCCTAACAGTGCATGTCTCTTTGACTACCAGGTAGAGCTCAGATAAATAACCCTTATTAACTATATTATGCTTGCACCACACTTTAAGTCCTCATACACAATGCCCTTAGCCATCAGTTGCAGCAGAGTTCTAGGAATGCGCACCTGTGTACTTTCCTAATTCTTGGACTATGTTCCGACAATGTAATCCTAGCGTTATAGCCTTAGAATTTTAATTTGGGTACTCGGTTGCAACAAGAGAGCTCATACTTGCAAAGACCTGTCCCTTTTGAGAAAAAAAATTTTTTTTTTAGGTGTTGATTTTAGGAAAAATAAAGTTGCATATACTGCTTACATGATTTTTTTTATTTTTTTCTGATTAGTTAACAATTTTAAATCGTTTGTGTAATCCTGTAACACAGTTACTAATACAAACCTTTTGTTTTAGCTGGATAATTGATTATTTTTAATGCTGCAGCACGTATTTATATGGCCTGTTTGGATACTTGCTGATATCAAAACAAGCCTGCCTTAAGAAATGCACAGAATTCTTCATTTTAAAAAGCTGGAAAAACTGAAATCTTATTTTGTGCGTTGACACAGTTTTAACCAACGTCATGGCTAAAACATTTTGTATTATAACTGTGCTGCCAAAACTGTACTTTGTCTTCCTTTATTGATCAGGTCTGAGTTGTCCACTCAATTTTGGATCTGCATCACTTTCTATTAGGCTGCTAGACTATTGTGGTCTGCATGTAAATTCAATCTATTTTTCACAAATTAATTCACTTACCATAATATTGTATTTTTTCTTCTTTTTTTTCCATCTTTTCCTCCTGATGTAATCGCCTTTCCCTTCACCACCAAATTTTAACCCCTCTCCAAATCCTCACCACTACTAATTCTTATCTGATGTTTACATCCCTCTCCTACCTTTACCCCCTGCTCCATCCTCCTCCTCCTCTCACAGCTTTGTACACCGGGGCCGCCCTGAGCCCCTTGATCTTCACTTGGGCATGTTTTTGCCCACTCTGCTAAGCCAAGCCACCCTCGAACAGCAGGACCGTTTCTTCATGCGTGCCTGGAACTTGGAGATCATTGGGACATACGCTCAGACTGAAATGGGACATGGTAACTGCTTTTTTATATTATATTTTTTTTTATTTTACTGAAGGCTTACCTATTATGGTATACAGTATATTTTACCATCAACCAGCTTCTAGCCTTGGAGTAAAGTTAGTATAGGGATAGTTGACCTGCAGGTCTCTCTGGGAATGGTCATTACACTGTAATTTCACCCTTATTTGGGATGTGTGTGGGGTGTTGTGTTTTAATTTTTAGTTCATGGTTCTTTTCTTTCTATCTCTTAAGGAACCCACCTCCGAGGACTGGAGACGACAGCCACCTATGACCCATCTACACAGGAGTTTATACTGAATAGCCCCACTGTGTCCTCTATCAAGTGGTGGCCTGGAGGGTGTAAGCAACTGAATGAAGTAGAGAACACAGGATTGTTAAATATAGGATTTAGATTGGGAACATATTCAAGTAAAATACTGCAAAATGGGTGGATGTATGTACACGTACGTATACACGTACACACACACACGTACACACACACATATATATATATATATATATATATATATATATATATATATATATATATATATATATATATATATATATATATATATATATATATATATATATATTTAGTTAATGAAGTATCAGCCAATTCGTCTGTAACAGACGGGATACCTGCCACATAAGCAAAAAACACTATATAAAAAAACAAGAATAGGGTCAAGGGAGTCCCAAGAAAGCAAAAGGGGGAAGAATCAACCACGGCTTATGATACAAATTTACCAAAAAGGCTTTATTGATAACTAGGGGGGGTCCTCATACACTATAATTCAAGTATATGTCAAAGAAGAATGTATATCCTGATTTAAACGCAGTGTGTCTCGCTAAGTGTAACCAATACATAAAAATATGCTGCAGCATTAATGGATTAAAAAGTGCAGAGCACTCCTGCAGGCAGAGAAGCATACATTATTCCTATATCAACCAGGGAAAGCTAATGGCATGATACAATCCATGATAAGCTGATTTGTGATATAGATTCACATATAGTCATATGCACGTAAATACTTGTGGAGTAATGAAGCAAATAAGAACCGCACTATAGCGTGACAAAAATGTGTCCTCATCCAGAGGAATCTTCATTGAACTCAAGCAAGCATAGTTGTCGGGCAAACCCTCAGTCTCAAAACACTGGGCACAGCATTAGACCATCTAGTTAAATTTGAAACAATCGTGTTCCTGTTGTGGAAATGTTTCCAATGCATAGGCAAACTTCAGTGTCAAGTCCTTTGAAGGATATATGATTGCATATAACTGACCCAGAGCACACCTTATATCCTGACCGGAACAAATGTGATACTTGGTGACTTCACCGCTGAGTGTCAGTTATACTTGTCACAGGACAAAGAAAGCAGCAGCAAGTAGAGGCACTGGATAGCGAAAGGGCTGCCCAGCTGGGCTCTAACCGCTCCGATCGCTAGAGGTCTTCAGGCTCTCTGCAGTCTTGCTGTTTGGCATGGGGCTGTTCGGGGTAGCTCCCGTAGGTATAGCCCAAACACGCCGCTATACTCGGTGAAGAGCGTCTCTAGTCCTTGCACGTGATGTGCAGTCACATGACCGGTCAGGTCTTTTCAGGAGGAAACCAAGGAAGCTGGATCTGGTTGCTTATACGGAAATGGATTGTAAGATGCGGGACCAAGTACAGGTCATAGAGGAATTGCTCCCTTACTGGGTTGGACAGTACGCTGGACGCCTGCAGACAAGCCCTGCACGGGCTGCGTTTACATTTCGAGCACCTCCGTGCACTTCTTTAGAACAACCTCTAGCGATCGGAGCAATGAGAGCCCAGCTGGGCAGCCCTTTCACTTGTTATTTATCCAGTGCCTCTACTTGTTGCGGTTTTCTTTGTCCTGCGACAAGTATAACTGACACTCAGCGGTGAAGTCACTAAGTATCACATTTGTTCCGGTCAGGATATAAGGTGTGCTCTGGGTTTGTTATATGCAATCATATATCCTTCAAACAACTTGACACTGTGAAGTTTGCCTATGCATTGGATACATTTCCACAACAGGAACACGATTGTTTTAAATTTAACTAGATAGTCTAATGCTGTTTCCAGTGTTTTGAGACTGAGGGTTTGCCTGACAACTATGCTTTCTTGAGTTCAATGAAGATTCCTCTGGATGAGGACAATTTTTTTGTCACTCTATAGTGCGGCTCTTATTTGCTTCATTACTCCACAAGTATATATGTGCATATGACTATATGTAAATCTGTATCACAAATCAGCTTATGGATTGTATTATGCCATTACCTTTCCCTGGTTGATATAGGAATAATGTATGCTTCTCTGCCTGCAGGAGTGCTCTGCACTTTTTAATCCATTAATGCTGCAGCATATTTATTATGTGTTGGTTACACTTGGCGAGATACACTGCGTTTAATCAGGATATACATTCTTCTTTGACATATACTTGAATTAGAGTTTATGCGGACCCCCCCCCCCCCCCCCAGGTTTCAATAAAGCCTTTTTTGTAAATTTGTATCATAAGCCGTGGTTGATTCTTCCCCCTTTTGTTTTCTTGGGACTCCCTTGACCCTACTTTTTTTGTTTTTTCATATAGCTAAGAAAATGATACTAAAAGCCACTCTGTTGCTAAAAATAAAAAAAGCCTGAAAATGACATAATACTTGCCAGTCCCGCAACCATTTTTTTTCCCAATGTTTGCTGAAGTCCAGAGCTGCAGGGACACACTAGTGGGGCTGATAGGTTGAACTAGAGTGTGCAGCAGGAAAACCTACAGTGATTGGACAAAATTATGGAAAACCAGTATGATAAAAGAACAAAATCATTATCTAATATGCTATTGGACCGCCTTTGGCATCCAAGATGGCCTGAATTCTCCTGGGAATGGACAAATCTAAGTCTTGGACGGTAGATAATGAAAACTGATACCACTCTTCATGCTAAAATCTGGGTCACAATCTGCGCAATGTCCTGTAGTCTTTCGGTCAGACAACGTTTTCCCAGAAACTGTATATGCCATTGAAACCTTTGATACTGTGCCTCGCAGCACTGCAAATAAATTGGCAACTTCAGTCAGAGAGACACCAGCTAAGCAGGCACCAACAATTTGCCCTCTTTGAAACTCAGTAATCTCTGACATGACTCCATATTACTATAGGGCATGCAGTAAATGACAAAAGTGAGGCTTCCCACCTTTTGGCTAGGTGTCTCATCACACAGAGGAAGGAAAATAATGTTACATCACGTTCGTTTTCAACGCGAAACATGTTGGCACTTTCACACCTGGAAATCATGTAGGGTTTCCATATTTTTTTTCCAACCCCTGTCATCCACATCCAGAAGTGTCAGATGCCAAAGTTTCCATCAGTGTGTATAGCTTTGCAAGAGAGCAAAGACTGGGATCATCAGCACTTTCAGACCGGACCAATTTGCAGCCAAAGGACCAGGCCCCTTTTTGCGATTCGGCACTGCGTCGCTTTAACTGACAATTGCGCGGTCGTGCGACGTGGCTCCCAAACAAAATTGACGTCCTTTTTTTCTCACAAATAGAGCTTTCTTTTGGTGGTATTTGATCGCCCCTGCAGTTTTTTTTTTTTTTGCGCTATAAACAAAAAAGAGCGACATCTTTGAAAAAAAAAAAAACGAAATTCTTTTTTTTTTTTGCTATAATAAATATCCCCCAAAAACATATAAAAATAACTTTTTTTTCCTCAGTTTAGGCCGATACGTATTCTTCTACATATTTTTGGTAAAAAAAAATCGCAATAAGCGATTGATTGGTTTGCGCAGAAGTTATAGCATTTACAAGATAGGGTATAGTTTTATAGCATTTTTATTATTTTTTTTTTATTAGTAATGGCGGCGATCAGCGATTTTTATTGTGACTGCGACATTATGGCGGACACATCTGACATTTTTGGGACCATTGTCATTTATACAGCAATCAATGCTATTTAAATGCATTGATTCCTGTATAAATTGCACTGGCAGTGAAGGGGTTAACCACTAGGTGGCAGTGTAGTGGTTAAGTATGCCTAGGGGTGTGTTTCTTACTGTGGGGGGGGCATGGCTGTCAACTAGTGAATGCTGATCTCTGCTCCAATCACAGGGAGCAGAGATCGGCGTCACTAGTTGCTAGGCAGAACGGGGAGATGCTGTTTATTTCCGCATCTCCCCGTTCAGCCTTCCCGTGAGACGATCGTGGGTGGCCGCGGGACCCGCGACCGGCCTCACGGGGGTCCTGACCGGCTCACTCCCGCTGGCACGGCGGCATTTAAAAAGGGACTTGTATATACGCCCTTATGCCTGTACGTGCCATTCTGCCGACGTACATCGGCGTGCGCCGGTCGGGAAGCTGTTAATTATCATTAATGTGCTTTATAATCTCTTCTTTCTCTTCTTTCTCTTCTTTCTCTTCTTTCTCTTCTTTCTCTTCTTTCTCTTCTTTCTCTTCTTTCTCTTCTTTCTCTTCTTTCTCTTCTTTCTTCATAACAGTTTGGCAACTAGCCTTTTCAGAAAGAAGTGAGCAATGGCAACCTCCATTTTTCTTGAATAAAAGTTTTTTTTTTTTTTTTTTTTTTAACTCTGAATTGGGATTTGACCCTCCTTACCGTGTAAAACCTTTTGGATGACAATTTATTGTAAAATAATATTATTATGTATTATTATTATTATTATTATTATTATTATTATTATATAGGTTTTATATAGCGCCAACAGTTTGAACAGCGCTTAACAAAATAAAGGCAGAGCTTACAGTTATATTACAATTTGGTACAAGAGGAATCAGAGGGCCTTGCTCATTAGAGCTTACAATCTAAAAAGGAAGTGTCAATTGATAAAAAAGGTAATGGCTGTGGGGGATGAGCTGATGGAGATAGTAAAACAGTGTTACTTAGAAGCAGGATAGGCTTCTTTTAAAGAGAAGGGTTTTCATGGATCGTCTAAAGATGGTTAGATTAGGGGACAGTCGGACAGATTGGGGTAGGGACTTCCAAAGGATCAGAGAAGCTCTGGAGAAATCCTGGAGGCGAGCATGGGAGGTGACAAGGGAGGTAGAGAGCAGGAGGTCTTGGGAGGACCAAAGAGAGCGGCTTGGTTGGTATTTTGGGAGTAGGTTAGTGATGTAGCTGGGGGCAGAGTTATTGATGGCTTTTTAAATTATTGTTAGTACCTTGAATTTTATTCGTAGGGTGAGTGGAAGCCAGTGGAGGGATTGGCAGAGTGGGGTGGAAGACACTGAATGGTTGGTAAGGTAGATGAGTCATGCAGCAGCATTTATTATGGACTGAAGGGGGGGGGGGGGGATAGTCTATGTAAAGGTAGTCCAATGAGGAGGGAGTTGCAGTAGCTGAGGCGAGAGATAACCAGGGAGTGGTGGTGTCATTAGTTAAAAAGGGACGTATTCTGGAAAGGTTGCGGAGGTTAAGGTGGCATGACTTGGACAGGGATTGTATGTGGGCCTGAAAGGACAGTTCAGAGTCTAAGGTTACCCCTAGCACCCTGGCATGTGGGGATGGACTGATGGATGTGCCATTGATCGTCTTTTAGTTATTTAGATTGCTTATGTGTGATTGTTTAAGGTAGTGGCTTTTAGCATTTGTGAACAGCTGAGCCTGTTCTAATATTGTAGAGATCACTGGTCATGAGGTAACCCTTGTATGGAAATATCACTCAGAAAAATGGATTGTCGTACTATCCAGCAAGAGAAGTGTAGGAGCAGCGCAGTGAAATATCTGCAACGTTATACCATCCCTTGCCTTGGAGCTTCAGTCTTTATACCTTTTACAGGTAAACTACCCCATTACATTCTGTGGATAGCATTAAAAGATCAACCTGTTCAACCCAATTTTGGATAAGGAAGTCATAACCCCAATTGACTAGACACTCAAATAGCCAAATAAGATTGATCTGGACAGGAGCAAAATTATGTATTGTTCTTGGAACAGTTGATCGTAGCAGACTTCTTTTGTCTTCTTTTGACTTCTCAGTCTGACTTTTGGGGTATTTGAGCAGATTTGCAGGGGAGGCAGCTTTGCAGCTTAAATAGACAGAACTTCAGGTTCTGGGTCTAAAACGGCTATATACATTGCTTTGAAAAAGTATTCATGCCCCTTGACATTTTCCACATTTTGTCATGTTACAACCAAAAACGCAAATGTATTTTATTGGGATTTTATGTGATGAACCAACACAAAGTGGCACATACAGTGCCTTGCAAAAGTATTCACCCCCTATTTACCTATTTTGTTACAGCCTTCCGTTCAATGTTTTTTTAATCTGAATTATATGTGATGGATCAGAATACAATAGTCTAAGTTGGCGAAGTAAAATATATACATAAAACTATTTTTCAGAAATAAAAAAAAATGATAATTGGCATGTGCGTATGTATTTATACCCCTTTGTTATAAAGCCCATAAAAAGCTCTGGTGCAACCAATTGCCTTCCGAAGCCACATAATTAGTGAAATGTCAACCTGTGTGCAATCTAAGTGTCACATGATCTGTCGTTGCATATACACACATTTTTGTAAGGCCCCAGAGGCTGCAACACCTAAGCAAGAGGCACCACTAATCAAACACTGCCATGAAGACCAAGGAACTCTCCATACAAGTAAGGGACAATGTTGTTGAGAAGTACAAGTAAGGGTTATGTTATAAAAAAATATCCACATCTTTGATGATCCCTAGGAGCACCATCAAATATATCATAACCAAATGGAAAGAACATGGCACAACAGCAAACCTGCCAAGAGACGGCCACACACCAAAATTTAAAGACTGGGCAATGAGGGCATTAATCAGAGAGTTGGCACAGAGACCTAAGGTAACCCTGGAGGAGCTGCAGAGTTCCACAGCAGAGACTGAAGTATCTGTACATAGGACGACAATAAGCCGTACGTACCATATAGTTGGGCTTTATGGCAGAGTGGCCAGAAGAAAGCCATTACTTTCAGCAAAAAACAAAATGGCATGTTTTGAGTTTGCGAAAAGGAATGTGGGAAGACTCTCAACATGTATGGAGGAAGGTGCTCTGGTCTGATGAGACTAAAATTGAACTTTTAGGCCATCAAAGAAAATGTTATGTCTGGCGCAAACCCAACACATCACACCACCCCCCCCCCCCCCCCCCCCCCATGTTTTTTTAGCAGTTGAGACTGGGAAACTGGTCAGAGTTGAAGGAAAGATTGATGGTGCTAAATACAGGGATATTCTTGAGCAAAACCTGTATCACTCTTTGTGTGCTAGGACGGAGGTTCACCTTCCAGGAGGACATTGACCCCAAACACACTGCTAAAGCAACACTTGTGTGGTTTAAAGGGAAACATGTAAATATGTTGGAATGGCCTAGTCAAAGCCCAGACCTCAATCCAATAGAAAATCTGTGGTCAGACTTAAAGATTGCTGTTCACAAGTGCAAACCATCCAACTTGAAGGAGCTGGAGCAGTTTTGCAAGAAAGAATGGGCAAAAATCCCAGTGGTAAGATGTGGCAAGCTCATAGACTTATCCAAAGTGACTTGGAGCTGTTATAGCCGCAAAAGGTGGCTCTACAGCTGTGTTTCTCAACTCCAGTCCTCGAGGCGCACCAACAGGTCATGTTTTCAGGATTTCCCTCAGATGAAATGGCTGTGGTAATTACTAAGGCCGTGGAACTGATCAAATCACCTGTGCAAAATAATGGAAAACCTGAAAACATGACCTGTTGGGGCGCCTTGAGGACCGGAGTTGAGAAACCCTGCTCTACAGTATTGACTTTAGGGGGGTGAATAGTTATGCACATTGACTTTTTCTGTTATTTTGCCCTATTTGTTGTTTGCTTCACAATAAAAAAAAAAACATCTTCAAAGTTGTGGGCATTTTCTGTAAATTAAATTATGCAAATCCTCACACAATCCATGTTAATTGCAAGTTGTGAGGCAACAAAACATGAAAAATGCCAAGGGGGATGAATACTTTTGCAAGGCTATGCGTGTGTGTGTTACTAAAAAAAAAAAAAAAAAAAATATATATATGTATATATATATATATATATATATATATATATATATATATATATATATATATATATATATATATATATATATATATATATATATATATATATTTTTTTTTTTTTTTAATCTCACAAAAGTGGGTACACCCCCCACATTTGTGTAAATGTTTTATTATATCTTTTCAAGACTGAAGAAATTACACTTTGCTACAATGTAAAGTAGTGAGTGTACAGCTTGTATAACAGTGTAAATTTGCTGTCCCCTCAAAATAAAACACTAAACCACTGGCAACACAAATGTCCAAATTGGGCCTAAACTGTCAATATTTTGTGTGGACACCAGAGCTTCACAGGTTGCCACTGGAGTCCTCTTCCACTCTTCCATGACGACATCACGGAGCTGGTGGATGTTAGAGACCTTGTGCTCCTCCACCTTCTGTTTTGAGGATGCCCAACAGATGCTCAATAGGGTTTAGGTCTGGAGACATGCTTGGCCAGTCCATCACCTTTTCCCCTTAGCTTCTTTAGCAAGGCAGTGGTCGTCTTGGAGGTGTGTTTGGGGTCGTTATTATGTTGGAATACTTCCCTGTGGCCCAGTCTCCTGAAGGGAGGAGAATCATGCGCTGCTTCAGTATATCGCAGTACATTTTGGCATTCATGGTTCCCTCAATGAACTGTAGCTCCCCATTGCCGGCAGCACTCGTGTAGCCCCAGACGATGACACTCACACCACCATGCTTAACTGTACTGTAAGCAAGACACACTTATCTCCTCACCTGGTTGCCGCCACAAATGCTTGACACCATCTGAACCAAATACCTTTATCTTGGTCTTTTCAAGGCACTGTATATCCAAAAAGTGGCCTGCCTATTGTTTGCTCTTTATGTACAAGGCAGCCCATCATCCTAATCACTGATTATTTGGATAGCATTCTTTTATTCTGTTTGTGATGTTGTATGAGTTTGTAGCACTGACATGTTTTGTCCTCACAGTGGGAAAGACATCAAACCATGCAGTAGTGTTGGCACAGCTCTATACCCAGGGAGAATGTAAAGGGCTTCATGCTTTCATCGTTCCTATTCGCGAGATGGGCACCCATGAACCATTGCCAGGTGAGTCACGTGCGCTTCCAAATTAATTTTGCTAACTGTTATAGGAAGCAAGGTACACACTCTGGGAACTTGAATGAGTCCGCTTGTTTATTCTGTTTAAATGTTTCCATGGCCTTTTCTGTCTTTTAAAACAGGCGTAACCGTTGGGGACATTGGGCCTAAGTTTGGTTTTGATGAGATTGACAACGGTTTCCTGTCATTCAGCAAGTTCCGAATACCAAGAGAAAACATGCTGATGAAATATGCTAAGGTGAGGAGCCAAAGGGACATAAATGATAAAGGAAAGGACTTTACAGCTTTTTTAAACTTTTTTTTTTTTTTTGTGACTTATTTGTGGCGTGCCTAATTGAGTTCATGTTACATAATTTTTGCTGCTGTCTACAGGAATCGTGGAAGATATGTTTTATTTCCCTCATGATGACATGCTAAAAAAGAAGACTGGCTACATGTATTTAAAATTGAAATGTCTTCAGGAAAAGATTACTGATTTTTTTTTTTTTTTCTGTTTTGTTTTTTAGATTGGTTTAGTGTTGGAATTATTAGAACCGGCATCAGGTTGTGTATTTGTTTTTTGAGAAATAAGGATATTCACCAGCACACTGTGGTCTAGTGATAATGGTGTCCTTTATTCACAGAAAGCAACATGCATCACAGGCTGACTTTCTGGGACCTTGCAGGATCCCGTTTTAAAGACGAGTGATTCAACACTGGAAGTTGTTGAATGGAAAAAGGGATCTTGCGAGGTCCTTAAACGTTGGCCTGTGATGCCTATTGCTTCATGTGAATAAAATGTGTGCTGGTGAATGGCCTTATCTCTCTGTAATCGCGTGGTGGCACCATCCACCAATCCACTACTGCACCCTGCAAGAACTGTGGGTAAGCCTGTAAGGAGTTTATTGGATAGCTTTTCTGAGTTTGGTTTTGTTTTTGTTTTGTTTTTTTGTGGTCTCTGTGTGACCATTACTGGCATAAGAAGTGAGAGAAATCTTCCCAACATTGAGGCAGACAAAAACAAAACCTAAATCTTTACACTCAGTTTAATAATTGTATAGATTTTTAGGAAAATTCCCTTCAAGTCTATAGGCTTGTGTAATGTTCATATGTCCACTTGTTGATGCTTCTTAGGTGGAACCAGATGGAACATACGTAAAGCCACTCAGTGATAAACTGACATACGGTACCATGGTGTTTATTCGCTCCATGATAGTAGGGGACTCTTCAAGAAGCCTCTCTCGGGCCTGCACTATTGCTATTCGGTACAGCGCAGTACGACATCAGTCTGAGATCAGAGTTGGGTAAGGATATGTCTGTCACTGCAAATAGAACCACCAAGTCTACACTGCATATCAAACCTATTTACAGATTCTTAACAAGCAGCAAATACTTTCACTAATCTGTGTACCTGCAGGCACTGCAAAACTTCTTCTCTCTGCAGCTCAGGTCAACCTGGTCCTCTTACCCAGAGTATGTGTTGTGTGTTTACATTAGAGATTAGAAGGCTTGGTGGCTGCTGAATCATTGGGGTGAACAGGGGGAGTTAAGCTGCTGAGAACCATTCTGAGGGCTTTAGTGCTTTTGCTGTGAAGTTTAAGAATGGACTGCTTCAAAGTGTCTGCAGCTACCAAGGTTAATGAGGGCTTGTTGTGAAGCTAATTTATGTTAATGCTTGACTATACGTTGCCTAGCACCAGGTTCACTTAAAATCTGAAATGGCTTATTTGATAAAGGAACTGTGCAAACAAACAAAGTTATGGTTGGCCAGAAATATAGCAGTCGAATGTGGTCAAACAAAATTCTTCCTTTTCATATTGCACATTGGTATCCAATCAAAGAGCATACTTATATGATCTACTGAGGCCTTAAAGAAAAGCCTGCAAACTCAAACTGGCTCTATAAATTCTTTTTTTTGTTTTTTTCTATTTGGTATAATTTTTGTCAAAGGTGTCTTAAAAATAGCCCAATCAACACCCTATCCTGCAGGTATAGGAAAAGCCTCCTTTATCCTCCCAATAGATAAAAGGAAATGCAACAGCTTAGATCAGCCAGCATTGCTAAATATATGAACATTTTCTGAGATATGCTCTCACCGTGTAAACTGCAAATCAGCACAAACACACTCTCGGTCTGGGTAATGCATCTTTCCTTGTGAAGATTTTATTGTAATAACACCTTTCGCATGTTGTACTGCTCAAAGATCTTTGGTTTCTTAAGCCAGCCATACAAGGATCAATATCCGTGATGTTCAGCAGGAACCAGACAAATATTGAGTCATGCATGGGGCAGGCTAGTTGTATACAAGTCGATCCAGTTATCAATTGACTTGTGCACAACCAGCCTGTAGAAAAATTTGCTCTCGATCAGTGCTGCCAGTGCTAATCACTGTCTTCTGTTGGTGGGGAAATTAGAATACCATAGCGCAGTGCCAGGGATGCCCCCATTTACATTGAGCGTGTGGATGGGGAAATTGTGTAATTTTCTTTCTGCTGGTTGAATGAAAAAAAAAAATTACTCATGAATGGCCAGCCTTACTGTGCTAATGCTATTTAAATACACACAGAATTTAGAGTA
>CM053037.1:117349509-117624509 GCA_028564925.1 Lithobates sylvaticus
ATATGAAAGAGATTTCGTGATGCCCACGGGTGGGACATTTGGTGTGTTAAACTGTCAGGGAGTTTGGGGTTACAGATGAAGGAGGTTAAGAGCAATCTTTCAGATGACAGGTTGTGTGTCTTGGAGATCTTTCGCCAGAGGTGTCGCAACTAGGACATAGATCCCAGTAGGCGTTCAGGGGGGCCTCTGCACTCGAGCTCCAGAGCAAGCTGTTGGGGTGGGTCGGGCCATCCATATTTTCTCGATCTCCGACCATTTATTGTAGGATCTCTGGGTATACCACGAGGCGACTGCACGCAGTTGGACTGCTTGGTAATAGTTAACAAGATTAGGGAATGCAAGACCTCCGTCCATGCGCAAGGCCATCATAACCGATTGGGGTACTCTGTGCCTTTTATGTCTCCATGTAAATTTAAGTAGATCTGACTCCAGTCGCCTCAGCTGGTTATAGGGTACGGGAATGGGCAGGGTTTGGAAAAGGTAAAGAAGCTTCGGGAGGATCATCATTTTTACCGATGCTATTTTGCCTAGGAAAGAGATGGGGTGCTTCTGCCATTGCAGGAGTAGGGTCCTAATTGAGCTGAAGAGAGGGGGGAAGTTCGCCTGATACAGTGATGTCTACTTTGGAGTGATGTGTATTTCAGGGAGGTGGATTTCCAGTGATAGGAGAAGTTGGCTTGCAAGTGAGCGATTTCTGCGTCTGGGATGTTGATCGGGAGAGCTTCCGATTTGGATGCATTCATTTTGTAGCCTGATAGGGCGTCATAGCGTTAGAGTTCTTTGTGGAGATTAGGGAGGGAGATTCTGGGTTGTTAGGGTAAGGATGATGTCGTCCGCAAATAGCGAAATCTTAAATTCCCTACCTCTAACTGGTATTCCTTTTATGGCCAGGTTTTGACGGATATGGGCTGCCAGGGGTTCTACACATAGGGCAAATAGTAGGGGAGACAATGGGCAGCCTTGCCGGGTGCCATTAGAGACGGTGAACTGGGGGGATATGGCGAAAGGGGTTCTGACCTGGGAGGAGGGGTTGGAGTAAAGATGATATATTGCCTGTAAATAAGGTCCTCTGAGTCCGATGTGCCTCATTGTGGCGAACAGGAAGGGCCAGCCCAGCCTATCAAAGGCCTTTTCGGCATCCAGACTAAGAAGCAAGGGCGGCGAGCCCTCCCTGTTCGCCACGTCAACCAAGTCAATCACCTTCCTGCTGTTGTCCCCTGCTTGTCGGAGAGGGACGAAGCCCACTTGGTTCTTGTGGATAAGGGATGGGAGTACCATATTTAGCCGCATAGAGAGTAATTTTGTAAAAATCTTTAGGTCTGCGTTTAACAACGCTATGGGCCTGTAATTTGCGCATAGGATGGGGTCTTTGTCGGGTTTGGGGATCAAGGTTATGAAGGAGCGCTGCATGTCCGGTGGTATTGATATTTTTTTTTTTTAGAAGCTTCAGGGTTGTAGCGGCTTGTAGTTGACGCTCCAGTAGTCTGAGCTCCTTTTCGGTACTAAGCTTCGTGGCAGCAGCATTCTTCTTCATAGCGGAAGATAAGGCAATACATCTACCACGGATCACCACCTTGTGAGCCTCCCACAGTGTGGAGAGGGAGATGTCAGGTGTGTTGTTCTCTGTGAAGTAGTGTTTTAAGGTGGAGCTAAGTTCTATGTTTGAGGGGAGGTTCTGTAGTAGGAATTTGTTCAGTTTCCAGTTACAGGGTCTGATGTTAGGGGATCCTAGGTTAAGGGTAATAGAGATTGGGGCGTGATCTGACCAGGAGATTGGAATCTGTGCTTTGTGTTATTCTAAGAGTGGGGTTGTTGACGAATAGGTAGTCAATGCGGGAGTGCATCTGGTGGGGGGGAGGAGTAGAATGTGTACCGTCGGTCCTTCGGGTGGAGGGCCCGCCAGGCATAAAAAAGTGCATATCGTCTAGTAATTTGGCGGAAGAGCGTAGAGTCCCTGAGGGCTCTAGCCGGTGATGCCCGGGGGGTCGCTACCAGCCGGACTGCAGTTGCCGAGTGGGCCAAGTTAAAGAGTCCCCACCCACCACCAGATAGTTGTGTTCTGATTTGAAGAGGCTAGTCATCACTTTAGTGAGCAATTTATGTTGTTTGGGGCGTATAGGGTGCAGAGGGTAATTTTTTGAGTATGCCAGGTTCCCGTTAGGATGAGGAAGCTGCCTTGGGGATCACTGTAATGATCCAAGTAGGTGAAGGGGGCGCCATGTTTAATAAGGATAGCTACTCCTGCTCTTTTATGTGTGCCCGAGGAGAGATAGACTTAGGGATAGTATCTAGAGGCAAATGCAAATGACCCTTCTTTATCAAAATGTGTTTCTTGGGTGAGTATAATGTCTGCACCTGACTGCCTGAATTGCCCCAATGCCAGATGTCTTTCTGTTGGAGTTTAAACCATGGACGTTCATGGACAGTATCTTAGCCATGGTGTTGTGTCAGGGGGGGAAGGGACTCACCCGCTGTCGAGAGCCAGTGATGACCGCCAGGAGCCTGATGTAGGTTTTCCTCGGAGAGAAGAATCAATGGGGTTTTCCATTTCTGCTGAGTGTTCCACCACGGTGACCAGGAGGGAAGAAGAGAGAGAAGGAGATGGGAGAGAGAACAACTGTTAGTGCTTAGGATACAATAAAACATCAGTTTACTTAACATTAAACGACCTTGCAGGGGTAAAATACCCAGGTCTAGACGGATTCCCCGGGAGCCACCCAACTCGAGGTCCAAGGACCCGACTGGGCGGCTACAGGGGAGTCCAGTTCCAGTCATATGAGACTGTGAGAACAAAGCTCTGTGAACTACGGTAATATAACCATGGGGGGACGTGCGGACATAACCTCCGCTCTCTTGGGTCTCCTACAAAAACCGGCCCTTACTGTAAAACTGGGGAGTAAACAAGAGAAAACTAAAGCATCGGGGGGGGGACTAGTAGTAAAGTGTCCAGGGTCTAGTCCATAGATTCATCAAGCTGCCAGGGGGATTTCTCTTGGAAATGGAGAAAGTGTGCCAGGCTGGTTCAGCCATTTCTGTGTTTGGCCTTCTTCTGGGATGCTTCTTTGTTCCGTGGGCGCTGACGAGGGGGAACTTTCTGCCACAGCGTGGGGGGGGGGGTGGCGTAGCCACCAGGTCCCAGTCCGGTAGTTGAGGGGGTTAAATTCAGAGTTCTGCGCAAAAGTCCTGTAGGTCTTTGGGGTACCTTTTAGAATAGCTAATTTATCCTGGTGTTTAGCTGTAAGGCTAAAAGGGAATCCCCATCGGTAGGGAATGTTCTCATCCTGGAGGATGTGTAAAAGGGGTTGGAGCAATCTGCGCCTTTGCAGGGTGATCCATGAAAGGTCACTTTGCGGGCCAGTCGAGCTTGTCGCATAATGTCCTCCTTCAGGGGAAATTAGTTTATCTTGCAGATTATGTCTCTGGGTTTGGAGGATGCGTTTTTGGGGCTGAGGGCTCGGTGGGCTCTGTCCATTTCAATATATTTAGTGGGGGGTTCCCCTAGGAGATTATTGAACACGTCTTGCAGGATAATTTGTACGTCCTCTGGGCCTTCAGCTTCAGGAATGCCTCTCACTCTAATGTTGTTCCTGCACCCCCTATTGTCTAGATCTTCTATGTGTCGTTGCATGTCTCTCAGGAGGGTGCGATGATCTGCTCTTTGTAATTGGACTCTGTGTACTGCAATTTTGGTTTCCTGAATATCTTCTTCGGCCATTTCCACCCTATCTGCTAGATGTTTAAGGCCTGACTGCAGGGTTTGTATTTCCGAACGGCATGTGGACTTCACATCTTCAACTAGTTGCTTGAAATCCTCCTTGGTTGTGATTTCTTGCAGGTACATTTGCCATTGTCCAGGTTCTGGTTGCGGTACGGGGTTGAGGCAGACGAGTGTCTTCTCCTCGGGCCGAGTAAGTGGGCCCAGGCGGTGAGTCCCATGTGGCCCCCCATGAGGATGTTGGGGGTGGGTAGCTCCTGGTTCCCCCTTCTTGGGAGGATTGAGATCCCTGGCACACTCTCTGTGCATATGAGGCATGGGGGGTATTTCGGTCTTGTGGGGGGGCCCACGGCCTGTGGAGAGAGTAGTCTCTGGGCCTTGGGGGTGGTGGTTCAATAGTAGCGTAGTGGGTGACCCTGTGAGAGCCGCCCGGCTCTTGAAGTGTCCAAACTGTGGGCCTTCCAGGAGGTGGTAGGGCTGGAAAGTCTGTGGAAAGGTCCGAAGGTGTGGGGGACCCCGGGTCTGATGCTAGGGTGCATGGGTCCGAGGCCGTTCTAAACAGGCGGGGGAATGCCCCCGTACATTGCGTGGCCTGCATGGTCAGGTTTGGGCCTAGTTGCAAGGTCTCTTGGAGTGTGGGATCTGATTGAGGGCCCAATCCTCCCAGTGGCATTCCCCTGTGTTGCAAGGGTGGGGGTCCCGTCTTGGATGGCACAGGGGGTTGTAGGGAGTCTTTGTGGTGAGCGGTGGGGGATATGCACCCCTTCAGGGGATACAGCTCCTGGCCGCGTGGGTGAGTAGACCGGACGGCTTTAGGCCAGCTGCAGGGTCTCCCGGGGGCTCGGGCGGTTGCATGACTCACCGCACTGGGTATCGAGGGGTCCGGGGAGGACCATGGGATGTCTTGTCAGTCCTCGGATGGCCATTGCTGGGTGTCCTGCGGTGGGGAGTTATTGGGTGGCGCTCGTGGTGGAGGAGTGGCGGCGTCCAGCGCCATCTTGGCTGTCCCGCCGGGCGGCTGATCTGTCAGCGGGAAGAAGGAACAGAGGTCGGCGGCTAATCCTGGAGGGGCAAAAATGATCCCCTGGCTGCGGACGACCTTGTGGTCCGTGATCTGCCCATAGGATGGCTGTGGATTGTCCCCTGGGGTGCTTTATCGAGCGGGCTGGTGGAGAGCTAGAGAGCTAATCTGCCATCCAGGTCGGCTTCCGGTCACGCCCCCTTTTCTGTATTTTTTGTTGCTTTTCTGTTTCTCACTGTTAAAATAAACCTACCATTAAAATTATAAACTGATCATTTCTTTGTCAGTGTACAAATGTGCAAAATCGGCAGGGGATCAAATACTTTTTTTTTTCCCCCTCAAAATACTAAAATTCTACTTTAAAGGACAAATGTTTAGTAATACAATATGCTGGTCTATATGGTTAAATCTCTGTGACAGACCTAGCCAGGACACAGGCTTTTTGAGAGGACTAAATGCGAGCCTCCTGCCAACCGATTATGGGCCCTGGATTTTAAGGGGCACAGGGTGAAGGAGAACCCCAACCATCAATCTGTGCTAGTCAGATTCAATGCTGTATATATAATGTGTGTTGTCTCATGCAGTCAAATGCTAGTGTCATGAACTCAAGATGTTAATTGAGAGAGCTGATCACATTGTCCTCTGTACAATGTAGTAGACGGTCCGTCTGTTACTGGTGGTTTCCTGCTATTGTGATAAAATGTCTTGTGGTTGTAATTATGATAATTTTATAATCAACTGTGTTTAGCTTGGTGACAACAAGTCTGACCGTTGGTGAAATCCTGATGGGCACAGAGTCACATCGGCTGCTTAAAGGAATTAGTTTATGTAAAGTTGTTACAGGTGTATTGTTAGAGTAATATGAGCAGGAGGGGGGATCTCCTCTTCTACTGTATATAAATACTTGTCAGTTTGGTTCTAATAAAACAGTCCATGCTAGCACTAAGCAAGTTTTGTCTCGTTTGGTGCGATCAAATACTTTTTTTTCCCCTCAAAATACTAATATTCTACTTTAAAGGACAAATGTTTAGTAATACAATATGCTGGTCTATATGGTTAAATCTCCATCCTTTTTTGTAATCTCTTCAAAGCTCCATGCCTTGTCTGCGGGCCTGAAAGCCTTTACTACATGGGTTGCCAGTGCAGGAATTGAGGAATGCAGAATGGCATGTGGAGGGCATGGATACTCAAGATGCAGTGGAATCCCTGACATTTATGTCACGTTTACCCCAGCCTGCACCTATGAGGGGGAGAACACTGTGATGATGCTGCAGACAGCCAGGTACTGAATGAATAATACAGATTTTATTTTAAAGGTATTTTATTAGAAACAGAAGTGGAGGGTCATTCAATACAGGGATTTTATTGAGAGAGCAGTCATAAGAGAAATAAATAAATATAAATGCTTCCTTTACTGACCTTTTTGCTTCTGAAATGCTAGCTGCTTGGCCTTAATGCTGACCACCTTGCATAAATCTTTTTAAGCCACTTACCTGGAACAAGTTTGTAGATAAGAATATTAAAGCTGAACTCAGGGGGTGTATCAGGAAATCAGTGGGCCCATGTGCAAGATGTAGTGGATGGACACAGAGCAGAGTCAGAATTTTTTTTATTTGTATTACCTTTTTCAATTACATTTTTGTATTTTTTTCACAATGATTAGGAGGGGTAGTGGACAGTATCAGCAGGGTAGTGGATAGTGTCATTTATTTTTTATTTTTTTATAATCTGTTTTACAATTTTTTTTTTTTTTTTACTTTTATATTTTTTTTTTTTTTTCACAGTGCTTCTGGGGAAGGGGGTGGGGTATGGGGCAGTGGACGGTGTCAGTAGAGCAGTGAATGGTGTCAGTAGTTTTAATTTTTATGTAAGGTATTTATTGGCGTATAACATGCACTTTTTCCCCTAAAATAGGGGGCAAATCACGGGTGCGTGTTATACACCGATAGTGTACCTCGGAGGGGAACAAGCGCCGCTTTAATTCACTGAGCCGTCATCTCCTGTTTACTCGGCTCTCGCGTCACATACACAGTCCCATCCCTGCCACCGGCATTGGATCAGTGTTCTGTCTATCACAGGAGCTGGTCCAATGCTGATGGCGCAGGTGGGACTGTGTTTGTGACTGCCGACTGAGAGCTGAGTAAACGGGAGACGACGGCTCCGTGATTTCCTGCACTGTTTAGGCTGCATTGATGAGAGATGGTGAGGCTGCAGATGAGCATTGAGGCTAAAAAATGGGCATTGATTAGGCTGCATTGATGGGAGATGGGCTGCAGATGGGCATTGATCAGGCCGCATTGAGGCTGCAGATGGGCATTGATCAGGCCGCATTGAGGCTGCAGATGGGCATTGATCAGGCCGCATTGAGGCTGCAGATGGGCATTGATTAGGCCGCATTGAGGCTGCAGATGGGTATTGATCAGGCTGCATTGATGGGAGATGGGGGAGGCTGAAGATGGGCACTAATCGGGCTGCATTGATGGGCACTGACCCTTATTTTAATTCAAAGTTGTTTATTTAAAAAATGTTTTTTTTTTTCCCTGAAACTTCCCTCTTAAGTTTTTATGTGTGTGTTTATACGCCAATAAATACGGTATTTATTTTACAATTTCATTTTTTTTTTTTTCATTTATTGGTCTAAACAGTCCACTGACATCTCCCATTTGAGACAGAGCAAGGGACTGAGGACAGAGATTCCCCAGTCCCTTTCTTAGCAGCCTCTGCATTGAAAATGAATGAACAGGAGACAGAGGGCACACAAGGAGGGGGGCACAGATTTTTTTTTTTTTCCTGATACTTTTTTTTTTTGTGCTTAATGCATGTAAGCCAGAATTGGCTACACTCTGTGTCCTGCATAATGGAATTGATTTGTTCTTGGTATCTTTTCATTTTACTTCAACCATTATTACCCTGTTTTCTTTCTGGGCAGGTTCCTGTTTAAGAGTTATACTGCAGCCATATCAGGAGAACGTCTTGGTGGGATGTTGTCATATCTGAACGATGTATCTTCTCAGCATGTACAGCCTCAGCCTTTGGCTGGTCGGTCTCAAATCAACATCAATGATTTGCTCAGTCTGGTGGAGGCCTATAAACAGCGGGCAGCTTGGTAAGGACAAATGCATAGAAAGCAGAAGTTATCTTGGCTGCTTTGATTACCCTTGTGGCATACAGTGACCATCTTCTAGTCGCATCAGAGTTTCTCTTTTCATTCGCAGTCAAATGCAGCTTGAAGTAGGTTAATTTATCTTAGAACATCAAATAGAGCTCAAATGACATGCGATTTCACAATGTGATGGTCCCTGGGAGACTGGGGGGTTTGGCCCCAACAGTCTGGGTAGCAGCCCAAAAGGCAACTCTGGGTGTCCACTGGAAAAGAGAGAAGAGGGAGGCGGAAGACCCCTAATAGTGTAATAAGTGACTCAAAAAAGTGATTAACTCAAAAAGTTTATCAATTGGATACAACAGAAAAAACTACTTCCATCTCTATACACACAGTTGATCCAGAGGAAGGCACAAAAAAACAGCAAAAGTTGATCACACACGGGTTGAACTGGATAACTATTGTCTTTATTCAACCTTGCCTACTATCAAACTATGATCCCATTTGCTCCAGTAGAGGCAAAAAAAATCCTTCCTGATCCCCCAAAATCGGATCGGATATTCTCTGGATCAACTTAATTGACCAGGGGACGAACTGCACCTAAATAAGGAGGGTGCAGATCTGCTGGGAGTGAAAATGGCCAAAAAGTTAGAGGGGCTTTTAAACTAGGCGATGGGGGGAATGGTCCAGAGGTAGAGATAGTCAGCGCGGAACATATTCCAGAGTGTAGTATTGGGGGCATTAGTGGTAGGTTGACTAAAGAACATAAACCCAAGGTATGTATAGTAGCAAGTCCTATTTGCGATCTCGGAACACCCAATAAGAGGACAGTATGTGACCGGTCTAAACTGCGTGGCATGTTCAGCAATGCCAGGAGCCTGTATGAGGAGGATTTAAATTTTGTGGGAATTTCAGAGACTTGGTTCAACAGCTCTTATGATTGGCTGGCAACATGTCAAGGGTATTCCCTTTATCGCAAGGAGAGAGAGGGTAAAAAAGGGGAGGGGTATGCCTGTATATCAATTATAATGTACAAATGTGAGAGATGACATCACTAAGGGAGCTAGGGAGGAGGTGGTATCCTTATGGGTAGAGCTTCAAAGGGATGAAGTTAGGGGGGAAATAATACTGGGAGTATGCTATAGACCCCCTAACCTGAGGGAGGAAGGGGAGACGGACCTCCTTTCACTATTTGAATAAGCAGCAAGGATGGGAAGTGTCATTATAATGGGGGATTTTAATTATCCAGACATAGACTGGGCGGAAAGAAACCACGCATTCCTCTAAGGCTCGCCAGTTCCTAGATGTCTTGCAGGACAATTTCATGGGTCAGATGGTAGAGGCACCAACTAGAAACAAAGCGTAACTGATTACCAACAATACAGACCTGATCATGGATGTGGAAATTAGAAACATAAGGGGAATACAAAGACATTGAATTTTAAAAGCGCCAACTTCCCTAAACTACGAACCTTGCTAGATATAAATTGGGATAAAATCTTAGGAACAAAGAACATGGAGGAAAAATGGGTTTGCTTTAAGGGCATATTAAATAAGGGCATTAGCCAGTGCATCCCATTGGGAAATAAATTTCACTTTTCTTTCATTTGTATTACAATCTAAAAGGCATTTTTACAAATATACTAGTTGGTATAAAGAACAAGCACTTCATGGTGCCCCTATATATCTGCAGTGGCTTAAATTACTCATTACATGTACAATGTAATTAAAATGCTGGCCCATTTTCAAAGGGCAGAACTCCATCCTTGTATTCTTATTGGACCCTTTCTGTGAGTCAATTCCTCACTTGCCAGTAGGAATGTTTTAAGGCAGGAGAGGGCATGCAAGCTCTGTCACTATAAGGAAGGGACAGAGCTGTCAGTACAGAAAGTTTTTTGGGCATACAGCAAGCAATTACAACGGGTATGTGCCTACCCTGTTATATTGTGTGCCACACTTGAGCCTAATACAGTAGTTCTGCTTTATTATTTATTATTATTCAGGATTATTCAGGATTTATATAGCACCATCAGTTTGTACAGCACTTTACAATATGAAGTGAGACAATACAGCAACAATACAATGCAATATAAGCGAGTTAGGAGGGCCCTGCTCTTAGGAGCTTGCAATCTAATATCTTTAAACGCAGTAATACAATGCATCAATGTTTAATTCACTCCTTTCTTTTCCTTACCTCCAGGCTTGTTGTAGGTGCATCTAGGAGTGTCCAGGCTGATTTGAAGCGTGGAAAACGTAAAGAGGATGCTTGGAACAAAAACTCTGTAGATTTGGTCCGGGCATCTCAAGTAAGACAAAAATTTTAATCTGAATGCTGAACACCCTTTTATGTCTTTCTTTTAATAGCCATCTTCTGCCTAAGTATATTTTGGTTTAGAGTGGGCAGACCTTTCCAGTTAGTTCAAAACTGATTTAGGCACCTACCATTTGTTTCTTGTTGTATTAGACATAACTGATAACTGTGGTGGGCAAGTGGACTACATCAAGAGATGCTAGGTGACATGGCAAAACTCTTACAGAGACCTCAAGGCAAGGTTTGCATACACAACATGCCCGGCTGTCAAAGGATCCTAAATTGAATAGGTTGCATTTATCGCAGACCTCTAGGCCTGTCTAGGCCCTTGTGGTGCCTTCAGTATTTCTTCTTTTACTGACTGGTTCCCTTAGAATCTTCTAACAGCTTCAATCAGTTTCTAATATTTTGGAGAGCCTATTCACACCACAAAGCAAAATGCCTTGTTCTTGTGTTGGGACTGCGTTGAACATCTCAGCCCAAAATGCTGATGTGAATGTTGCCTTATAGCATTTGTGAATGTGCCTAATTGGCTTTTACAATTTCTAAGAAACAAACAATATTTTTTTTATCCTTTTTCCGAATCAGCTTTTATTGTTCAGTCATGTGACCCCACAGCATTCTTCCATGACCTTTTATTGCTTTATCAGAATTGGTAAATACTTCAGTGTTCACTCTGCATTTGAATTCCCAGATCTGATAACATGCTTGCTACAGTTATGGAGGCACCACCACACACTGTTGGCATTTTTAATTATTATGGATAAGTTTACTGCTTTTTTAGAAGCAGAGATGAGACATATGGGTTGGCAGAATAAGAGACACTTATAATGTTGGGCGGATATTTCTGCTGGAGCCCCCATAAGGTGCATCAAGCCAGGAAGTGATTCTGCCCACCATACTTCATAATTGAAATCTCCCTTTTGGTTGGACTGGTCAAATTTATAAAGTGCATAACCTGTTTTTGGAAGTTGCCAATACCACTGAACGTGATTTTTTTATCTTTTAGGCTCACAGCCATTATGTGGTTGTCAAAATCTTTGTGGATAAGCTATCTGAGATCCTGGATGCTTCTTCCCATCACATACTGAGCTCCCTCTGCCTCCTCTATGCTCTGTATGGAATCAGCAAAAACACAGGAGACTTTATTCAGGTTTGTGTATAGCAATTGTATTAAAGGAATACTAAAGTCTATTTATTTATTTTTCTGTAAAAATAACATTGTATACTAACCTCCTCTGTGAAAGGGTTTTGCACAGATCCTCCTCTTCTCGGGACCCTCTTCGGTGTTCCTGGCCCCTCCCTCCTGTTGAGTGCCCCAACAGCAAGCAGCTCTGTGTGTCCATTCAGACACTGAGCTGCCTGCCCCATCTCTCTCCTGCTTGGCTAACTGACTTGAGTCCCAGGCATCGGAGGCACTCGTGCACGTCGCTGGATAGAGATGGGGCTCAGATAAGTTTTTTTTTTATCTTAATGCATTAAGATAAGATAAAAAACCTTTACAACCACTTTAATGCTATAAATATTATTACAAAGGTGATTTCAGCTTTACTAATTGATGCATTGTGTTTAATACTAAATGTAAGTGTTTATACATCTGTTTTCTGATTTTATTTTTTTGTATTTTATATGGAGTATATAATTCGTTTTAACGTCTGTTCGTGCTTTTACGTCTATTACAATTTTCATATTTTAAAACTGGATGGTGTAGCTAGAAATAGGAATATCTTGCATCTTACTATCCCAGGTTTCTCGTAAAGGAAATGATGATTGTTTGGCGTCCATTGTATTTTTATTTTTTTTTTTTTTAAAGTGGTTCTAAATTCTAAGCGTTTTTTGCTTTAATGCAAAAAATGCCCCACTAATGGTTTCCCCCAACCCTATGGGCGCACACAGCCCGGCTCAAGAGCATGCCTGCATGTGTGCCCCCTCAGCACACTGCTAGCTGAGGGGCACTCATACGAACCAGGGTTAATGAGAGGTGGGTTTTAGGTTCAAAGACCTGGGGAGTGGTGGTGAGGATCAGAAGATGGCAGCATTGAATGGTAGATAAGGATCAGGGGACCATACCATTTTAGATGGAAGGCTGAAGAGCAGAGAACAGCAGTGTGAGATGAGGCCTGAGGAGCAGGGGACCACAGTATGAGATGGTGGCTGTGGGGTAGGGACCAGGAGCATGGAATAGGAGGTAATGGAACAGCAGTAAGGAGTAAACGGGTGAGAAGTGGGGGACCTTGGTGGAGGGTGGAACTACAGCTTGGGATTGGGGGGGGGGGGGGGTTTAAAACCAAAGCAGTGTCTGATAAAAGGGATGAGGAGGATGGGGCATTAGATTTTTATGGGAGCAAGGCGCATGGAGCAACAGCATCTGATTGGGGGGGGGTAGCATTTAGGACAGCAGTATCGGATAGGGAGGATGTGGGGCAGCAGCAGTGGTGGTGTTGGTGGTGGGCGGAGGGAATGGGGTGAGGAATGTGCAGCAGCATGAGCTTGTGGACGTAGCCTGCAGAAGGAGAGCACCCTGTATGGTAGCAAAGAGGAAGATCTGACATCAGGTGGTGAAGGTGTGGTGTCCAAGGGAGAGTGCTGGGTTGGTAGCACTTGTGCTGGGGGATTGTGCACTGGGTCTTCCCTTTTTTTTGCTATTAGGGGACTGTAAACCGAGGCCTAGTGTTACATTTCCTGTGTTTTTGTTCCGGTTTTCTCAAAGCAGAAGTGGCACATTTTCTTTATACTAACAAGGGTAAAATATTTATTTTGCAAATACACATTTAATACAGTTGTGCTCAAAAGTTTACATACCCTGGCAGAATTTGATTTCTTGGCCATTTTTCAGAGAATATAAATAACACAAAAAAACTTTTCTTTCACTCATGGTTAGTGTTTGTCTAAAGCCATTTATTACCAATCAACTGTGTTTACTCTTTTTTTGTAAATCCTGGCAACAGAAACTACCCAAATGACCCTGATCAAAAAATGACATACCCCCGTTCTTAATACAGTGTATTGCCCCCTTTAACATCAATGACAGCTTGAAGTCTTTTGTGGTATTTGTGGATGAGCCTCTTTATCTTCTCAGATGGTAAAGCTGCCCATTTCTCCTGGCAAAAAGTCTCCAGTTCCTGTAAATTCTTGGTCTGTCTTGCATGAACTGCACGTTTTGAGATCTCCCCAGAGTGGCTCAATGATACCGAGGTCAGGAGACTGAGGTGGCCACTCCAGAACCTTCACTTTATTCTGCTGTAGCCAATGACAGGTTGACTTGGCCTTGTGTTTTGGATAATTGTCATGTTGGAATATCCAAGTACGTCCCATGCGTAGCTTCCTGGCTGATGAATGCAAATGTTCCTCCAGTATTTTTTGATAACATACTGCATTCATCTTGCCAATTTTGACCACGTTTTCTTTGCCTTTGTAGCTCACACATCCCCCAAAACATTAGCCATCCACCTCCCCATACCTTTCATCATAGGTCTTGTTGACTCCTCTCCAAATGTAGCATTTATGGTTGTGGCCAAAAAGCTAAATTTTGGTCTTATCACTCCAAATGACTTTGTGCCAGAAGGTTTGCGGCTTGTCTCTGTGCTGTTTGCCGTATTGTAAGCGGGATACTTTGTGGCATTTGCGTAATAATTGCTTTCTTCTGGCGACTCGACCATGCAGCCACATCACATGTTTTCAGAGAGTCCTGTATTTCACCTGAAGTTATTTGTGGGTTTTTGCATCCCAAACTTATTTCCTGGCATTTGCAGCTGACATTTTAGTTGGTCTACCTGGCCGTGGTTTGGTTTCAACAGAACACCTAATTTTCCACTTCTTGATTAGAGGTTGAACACTGCTCATTGACATTCTCAATTCCTTGGATGACTTTTTACATCCCTTTCCTGTTTTATACAGTTCAACTACCTTTTCCCGCAGATCCTTTGCCAATTCTTTTGCTTTCCCCATAACTCAGAATCCAGAAACGTCAGTGCAGCACTGGATGAAAGATGCAAGGGTCTGTCAGGAGTCCAGAAACTCATTTGACTATATATATATATATATATATATATATATATATATATATATATATATATATATATATATATATATATATATATATATATATATATATATATATATATATATATAATGTGTGATAATAAATGGCTTCAGCCAAACACTAAGCATGAGTGAAAAATGTTTTTGTGTTATCATTCATGTGCTCTGAAAATTAGCCAAGAAATCATAAATTCTGCCAGGGTATGTAAACCTATGAGCACAACTGTACATGACAAAGGATTCCCAGAGCATTATAGGTTTTGAGTGTGGGGGGAATCACTGCTGACTAATTTCGAGGTTTTAACTTGAGCTATTGACGCTGCAAACTGAGCAAAAGAGATGTGAAAAGGAGCCAAAAGCGCCATCTGCTGGCTAAAAGGGAGAATATGTAAAAATAATATGCATTTTTTTTTATTTTATTTTTTTATTTTGTTCTTTAGTTCTTACAGATGACAAGTACTAGAAGATTAATATAATGTTATTACGTCTTCTACAGGCTGGACTTCTGACTTTCTCCCAGCTGGAACAAGTAGAGCAGCGGGTTAAGGATTTGCTGGCAGTAATTCGTCCTAATGCAGTGGCTCTGGTTGATGCATTTGACTACAGTGACACTCAGCTGAGCTCTGTCCTGGGGAGATATGATGGGAATGTGTATGAGAATATGTTTGAATGGGCCAAAAAATCACCTCTCAACAAGACACAGGTGAGGAATGCCAAATGTTAATGCATTACATTATTGGATATCTATACCTAGGAAGTCAAGAAAATGTTGCTAAAATTTGAAAACCCAAACAATGAACTTCTCTTATTTGCTCCATTTAGTTCTGTTGAAATAATATACCATTGAATGTGTGTGTTTTTTTTTTATTTGTTGGATAGGTGCAAAGCTGTAAAAAAGACTGCAAACAGGCAAGCTTTTATTGCAGAAAAGACATGCATGGTTTGTTCTGCAATAAAATGCCTCTACCTGTCTGCTTGCTGTCTCCTCCAACTCTAATCTGAGCAGTGCATCCGGGCCAGTTTCCGAGTGCCATGATGACTGCATGTATCCAGTGAAAGCAGACAGAAGTCTATGAATACTAGTTCCTGGTCTGTCGATCAGAAATGACTGAAGCCAGTAAATTTGAGAACACAAGAGAAACCTATACATATAACATAACCATGTAGGTGGCATCCTGAAATCTAATAGTCAGAATGCCAAAATATAAATGTGGCAGTGCTGATCAAAGAGTTACCCAGATACCTGTGATGAAAAGTAGAACCAAGGAAAACTGTGGATTTCCCATCTATAATTTGATTGGTTGCTGTTCGTAACATCCTAGATGTTGTTTTTGTTAAAGTGGTTGCGCCACAGGAAAAGTATAAGGCTGCCATTGTCCACCTTCTGTTTGAAAATGCTAGTTGTCTGGCTCTGGCTTCAATAATTTTGGGTCACAATGAGTGTCAGAATTCCATATCTCTATACTTGTTAGGTCCTTTTTACACGGGCGATCGGATCAGGTCTGCCTGTCCGTTTTTAAGGCAGACCTTATCGGACCCTCCGGTCTCTTCTGTGGAGCGGTGGATATCAGTGGACACATGTCCGCTGACCCCCCCGCTGCCATCCGATCCTATCTGCTGAAAACAGACTGATATCCATCTGTTGGATGGATCAGATTGGAACGGACAGGCAGTCAGTTTCCATCCAATTCTCCCATAGAGGAGAGCTGGACGGATCCCCCGCTGAGCAAATGGATTGTGTTTCACGGAGGCGCCTGTATGAAAGGGGCCTTATGGTTCAGAGTCTGAAACAGCTTTCCCAAATGACAGGTCAGTAATGGCAGCCCCCATTCTTTTCTTATGACAGAGTCAGCTGTATTCTATGTAGGTGCCCCTCCACCGCAATATAGTGAGATCTATTTGTTCAATCTACATTATTAATGGTATTAATCTGTTTCCTTTTCAAAGGTTCATGAGTCTTTCCACAAGTACCTCAAACCTCTTCAGTCCAAGCTGTGATTCACCACGAGACAAGAACACTGGACCAGCAGCACTTTTATAACTGGTTTTCTTAGCAATTTTTTTGATCTCCACAAATTTTATGTTGATCTTTTTGATAGAAGAAGTATGGAAACAGTCTGCAACCTCCTCCTACTACTACTTCTGTATGTCTGTAGATTTAAGGTGAAACTAAAACTAACAGTTTTCCAAAACATGAATGATATGCAGTGAATGATAACTGTCACAGTTGCTTGTGCTCTCAACCGAACTGTCAAGCCATCAAATGGCTGGTGTCCTAACTGATCACATCAGCATGCAGCACCATGACAACTGCAGATTAAGATGGCAGCTTTCTTGGCTGTAAAGAATAGGAGGAGGGGTTAGTTCTGCTCTATTCTTCAGTGGCAGTGTAGACCCACTTACTCTAGGGAATCTCTGTCCATCCTCTGCAACTCAAGATCTCCTTTGCCTTTTTTAATTACTTCACAGTTAAATTTGTCAAAACAACTACCTGTTGCCTGAATGCGTATTATCATTAACCCTTACATTCCAAGAAGTCCTTTTTTTGTTTTTGTTACCCTGGAGTAAATTCAACTGTTGCCGTTGATTTAGGACAGAATGTACTACATCATATTCTTTAGATAACAATTGTAATGTTTGCTCTGTGTTCTACTCACTTACAGAGCACAGTGCTAATGGATGCAGAATTCAAAGGGATTTTAAAATGACTATCTAGGCAACAGGCATGGAGCAACAAGTGTGATTTATTACATAAATTATATATGTACTTAACAATACAAATGAGTAATTTCTTATCTTGTTTTCTGTGTGTTTATTTGCTATGATGAGTGTGAACATGTTGTACAGATTTGTGGTTTCACTATGTTGTGTTTGGACACTTGTGACAAGTGGCAACTGGTGCTCAAAATGTTTGGGGGGGGGGGGGGGTGCAAAATTCTGAAAAAAAAAAAAAAACATCAAATGCAGCCACTGTGCCCATCAAATGTGGCCACTGTGACCCCCCACCCGCTCGCTATCTGACCGGCACTTACCCCATCTTGGTGGTAGGTCAGGCAGCGAGCTGTGTCCTCCATGCATCTCTTCTTTCTTCCTGCTAGGTGTCCAATAGCTGCACCTGTCCTTTCAGCCAATCAGGTGATGGGTATTAGACCTGTGTTTCCTGATTGGCGGAGAGGCGGTTCAGTGTTAGAAAATCGAATATTAATTCGCTTTTCTTACACACCTGGGTGGACTCCGAGCGCAATGCTCTGCGCTCTGAGTCCACCCTATTTTGAAGTCGAATAGAGCCTATGGCCCCCACCACTGTAATTCAGGCGCCCGGCATCCTAAAAGGGGCTGGAAGCCTGAATAGGTGGTGGCCACGGCAGTCATGGATAGATTTATGCTATGCATGAATCTATCCATGATACATATAGGGGGTGGCGTGATAAAGGGTGTTCGGCGCCCGTAATGGACGGGACGCCACTGCTTGTGACTTCTCTGTTTTGAAATGCCCTATACCAAATCTGTCTGCCCCTTAAACATCGCCTGCTTTCCAAGCTGTAATCCGAGTCATAGTTTTACTACTTTGTACAATATTACTACAGAGCAAGAGCTGGCAGACATAATGAAAACCGACATCTACTTCATTCCCAGTAACTGTATATTAAAAAATACATTGGTACTATTGGATATTGCTGTATGCAGTGATCTGGAGAGGGGTTAATTGCTGTTTTTCAAAAGGTATTAAATTGCATTTGCATGAAAACGCTTTTGGGGTTACAGAAGCCTCCAGCACTGGTGCTCAAGCGTTGGCATTGAATAGGTGCCATGTCCAATGCTCCACCTCTACCGGATGGAGGATGTCATGGCTGGAACTGTGCAGAGACTACCAGGCAGGAGATCATGCCATTCAGCTGTGCTGAAAGTGGAACTTCTTTCTCTCAATCAACATTGACTATTTTGAATCCTTATGCTGCTAACGTTGGTAGGTAAATGTATTGCATTTACGTGTGTGTGTGTGTGTGTGTGTGTGTGTGTGTTTTTTTTTTTTTTTTTTTTTTTTTAAGCAGATCGGATTGAAGGTAGGTAAGTGTAAATGGACACAAGTCCTTTTACATCTGCAGCTCCATAGAGGTGAATGGAGGGTCAGATTGAGTCAGACCAAGCATGTGAAAAGGGTCTAAGGCTGCTTTCACACTGATGCACTGCAGTTTACCCATGCCGCAGATGCAGCGCAGTGCAAATGTGTCTTTCCTGTGGGTTAGCTGCACTTTGCCATAGACTTCTATTATATCCTGCAGGTGTAGCACACTTTCTGAAAGTGCACCAAACATGCAAATAATAACGAGTCTATAGCACAGTGCAGCTAAACCTGCGGATCAGTTTGAAAGCAGCCCAGTAACCACTGCAGAACAGATATGCCCATATATACACTGATTTTAGTAATAAACTTAACTTTAACAGTCTTCCATTCAGGTATCGCCAGCTGTTGCTGTCCCAGGCAGAATGCATTTGGTATCACTCCGCCTATGACAGGATCCGGCGCTAATATAGGAAGCATCGGCTTATGCAGCTCTGCAACAGCTTGCTTCCTCTACTGCCGGCTCCATTCACAACATTGATGCTCTGGGATGGCGGGTTTCTAGACATCAAAGGGCTCAGTGGGCCACTGGTTGGGCACCCCTGTCCTAGTCCATGCCTAAGCAAATGATGTCGTACATCTCAGGAGTCTTTAGGAGGGGAGGGGAGGGGAGGTTTTCTCAGCTAAGAACACCCACCTGTCTACATATCTGAGCGAAGGGCAGATGGAGTCCAGGAAGGAATTTCTACATGAATCATCTACAATGAATCATCTGCCCTTACTTAAGATGGCCACAGCCAGAAATGCTGGGAGGCGTTTTTGTAAGTGATTTCTCTGCACAAAGCATGGAGACATGAATGGATGGGAGAGTTTGCTTTGAATATTAAACAATTAAATGGCGCTTTTGGATTATGGTGCTCAGATTCAGTGTAGTTACGCTTTAACCACTTAAGGACCAGGCCTATTTTTCAAACTTGTTTTACAATGTAAAATTAGGTGTTTTTTTTGCTAGAAAATTAATTGGAACCCCCAAACATTATATATTCCTAGGGAATAAAATGGTGGTCGTTGCAATACTTTGTCACATCGTATTTGCGCAGCGGCTTTACAAACACAATTTTTTTGGAAAAAATACACCATTTTGAATTAAAAAATAAGAACACAGTAAAGTTAACCAACTTTTTTTTTTTTTATATTGTGAAAGATAATGTTACGCTGAGTAAATTGATACCAAACATGTCATGCTTCAAAATTGCGCCGGCTCGTGTAATGGCGACAAACTTTGACACGTATAAATCTCCATAGGTGATGTTTAAAATATTCTACAAGTTACCAGTTTTAAGTTACAGAGGGAGGTCTTTTGCTAGAATTATTGCTCTCACGTGTGTGGTTTTGAACACCATTTTACATATTTACTTCTGCGCGTGAGCACGATGGAGCTCTTTAAATAATTTTTTTTTCTTATTTACTTTAAAGGGGTTGTAAAGGTTTTGTTTTTTCAGAGTCCTGCATTCAGCCTCTATGGACGCTGAATACTGGACTCACTGGAGCACTGCCGCAAGGTAACCCCCCCCCCCCCCCCCCCCTGGGAGAGCACTTCTCCTAGGAGGTTATCTACTGTGGGAAGGAGCCGCTGAGGGACCCCAGAAGTAGAGGATCGGGGCCACTCTGTGCAAAATGAGCTGCACAGTGGAGGTAAGTATGACATGTTTGTTATTTAACCACTTGCCTACCAGGCACTTAAACCCCCCTCCCATCCAGACCAATTTTCAGCTTTCGGTGCTCTCACGCTTTGACTGAAAATTACTCAGTCATGCAAGACTGTACCCAAATTAATTTTTTGTCCTTTTTTTCCCACAAATAGAGCTTTCTTTTGGTGGTATTTGATCACCTCTGGGTTTTTTATTTTTTGCGTTATAATTGAAAAAAGACCGAAAATTTTGAAAAAAAAAATGCATTTTTCTTTGTTTCTGTGATACAATTTAGGAAATTATTAATTTTTCTTCATAAATTTTAGCCACAATTTATACTGCCACATATCTTTGGTAAAAATAACCCAAATTAGTGGAAATTATTTGGTCTTTGTGAAAGTTACAGACTCTACAATCTGTGGTGCGAATTATACAAAATTGATCACACCTGATGCACTGGTGGCCAATCTAATTTCTTGCGACCCGAACAAGCCAGGAAAGTACAAATACCCCCCAAATGACCCCTTTTTTGAAAGTAGACATTCCAAGGTATTTAGTAAGAGGCATGGTGAGCTTTTTGATGTTGTCATTTTTTCCCACAATTCTTTGCAAAATGAATTATTTTTTTTCTACAAAATTGTCATTGTAATAGGTTATTTCTCTCACATGGCATGTGTATACCACAAATGACACCCCAAAATAAATTCTGCTACTCCTGATTATTACGATACCACATATGTGGGACTTTTACACAGCCTGGCCACATAGAGAGGCCCAACATGCAGGGAGCGCCATCACGTGTTCTAGGAGCATAAATTACACATCTAAATTGTTGACTACCTATTACACTTTTGAAGGCCCTGGAGCAACAGGACAATGACAAGTGGCACTGATGACACGTGACACTGACGTGGCACTGATGACAGATGGTACTAATACGGGGCACTGATGACACGTGACACTGATGACAGATGGCACTAATATGTGGCACTGATGAGAGATGGCACTCATACATGGCACTGATATCACGTGGCACTGATGACAGATGCCACTAATACGTGGCACTGATGACAGGTGACACTGACAACAGATGGCAGGTGGCACTGACGACAGATGGCACTAATACGTGACACTGATGACAGATGGCACTAATACGTGACACTGATGACAGATGGCACTAATACGTGACACTGATGACAGATGGCACTAATACGTGACACTGATGACAGATGGCACTAATACGTGGCACGTGACACTGATGACAGATGGCACTAATATGTGGCACTGACTACAGATGGCACTGGCAGATGGCAATGGCGATGTCACTGGGCACAGATGGCATTGGGGACAGATTGCAGTGGTGGCATTTCATTTTTTTTTTTTTTTTTTTTTTTTAAACTTACGGCGCTGCAGCCGTTCATCTCCCCCTCCTCACACGCTGTCTCTGTGTGAGGAGGGGGAGCGGCGCTGAGAGATGATCTCATATGTTTACATGAGATCATCTCTCATTGGCCAGGGCGATCGCGCTATAAACGGCCGCTGTGATTTCCCTGCTGCGTGCTCGTGAGCGCGCACAGGGAACGAGGAAAGGGGAGACCATCATATCCCCTCCCGGGATTTCACATCCGCGCTGTGGCCGTCATTCAGCTACGGCCGGATGTGAAGTGGTTAAAAAAAAAAAAACTTTAAATTTTTACACTGTCCCTTTTTTTTAATATAACATAACATTTTTTGGATCCCTTTTATTCCTATTACAAGGGATGTAAACATCCCTTTTAATAGAAAAAAAAAAAAAGCATGACAGGGCCTCTTCAATGTGAGATCTGGAGTCAAAAAGTCCTCAGATCTCACATTTACACTTAAAGTGGAGGGCCACCCGAAAAAATAAAAAAAAAAAAAAATTAAATAAAAATAAAATGGCATTAATATTCTTAAACATTTGAAAAAAAAAAAAAAGTTTTAACTTACCAGAAACCCCTGTTGCTAGGCAGTCTTCCTAATCTGCCTCTTCCTACTCCATGTTGATCTTCAGTCTTCTCGCCTCCTGGCGTTTGCCTTCTGGGGAAGGTGGCGCGGTGTGTTCTGGTAACTGTGTGTCCCAGAACACAGCGTGCCCCATTTACAAAGCGCTGCGCGACTCGCGCATGTGCTGTAGGAAACGGGCAGTGAAATTGCAAGGCTTCACTGTCTGTTTCCCTATAGTGAAGATGGCGGTGCCGGGAAACGATACGAGGGACGTATCGGCCTCGGGGGGGGGGGGGGGGGGGGTGCGCGACCTGGACAGGTTAGTGTCCTTATTAAAAGTCAGCAGCTACAGTGTTTGTAGCTGCTGACTTTAAAAAAAATAAAAAAAATTCCACTTTTATCGTAAAGCGGATCACCCACTGTTTCAGAAAATACCAGGGTTAACAAGGGTATTTAACGTCAAAGTAACAACGTATGACGACAGGCAGTCCGGAAGTGGTTAAAGGCCAATTTCACCTTTTCACCTTTTCTTTTCTAAATTTCGCCCCCCTATGTACCTATATAGTATTAATAGATACAGTTGGACTCTCTGAAAACATGTGGTGTGGCTGTTTCAAGATGCACAATAAGGAGGCACCTGAATAAAGATGGGCTGCATGGTCGATTCGCCAGAAGAAAGCCATTACTACACAAATTCTACAAAGTATCCCGCTTACAATACGCCAAACAGCACAGAGACAAGCCTCAAACATTCTGGCACAAAGTCATTTGGAGTGATGAGACCAAAATTTAGATTTTTGGCCACAACCATAAACTCTACATTTGGAGAGGAGTCAACAAGGCCTATGATAAAAAGTACACCATTCCTACTGTGAAACACTGAGGTGGGTCGCTGATATTTTGGGGATGTGTGAGCTACAAAAGACACAGAAAATTAGGTCAAAATTGATGGCAAGATGAATGCAGTATCTTGTCAAAAAATACTGGAGGAACATTTGCTTTCATCAGCCTGGAAGCTGCGCATGGGACGTACTTGGACATTCCAACATGACAATGATCCAAAACACAAGGCTAAGTTGACCTGTCATTGGCTACAGCAGAAATAAGTGAAGGTTCTGGAGTGACCATCTCAGTCTCCTGACCTCAATATCATTGAGCCACTCTGGGGAGATCTCAATCGTGCAGTTCATACAAGACAGACCAAGAATTTACAGGAACTGGAGGCTTTTTGCCAAGAGGAATGGGCAGCTTTACCATCTAAGAAGATAAAGAGCCTCATCCACAAATACCACAAAATACTTCAACCTGTCACAGTGTGCAGGGACCACCCTGTCATCAGCCGGCTTAGCGGGGAACAGCTGTGCGATCCCTGCTGAGCAGCGGATCTTCACGGGGCGGATCAATACGGATCCGCCCCGTGTGAAAGGGGCCTTATATGTAATTAAATTGAGCGTCACAGGGAAAAAGTATTAAACACACTAACAGAAATGTATTTAATACTTTGTACAAAATACTTTGTTGGTAATAACAGCTTCAAAACTTCTCTTATATCAGGGATATGCATTTAGCGGACCTCCAGCTGTTGCAGAACTACAACTCCCATGAGGCATAGCAAGACTCCGACAGCCACAAACATGACACCCAGAGGCAGAGCATGATGGGACTTGTAGTTTTGCAACAGCTGGAGGTCTGCTAATTGCATATCCCTGTCCTATATGGAGAAACTAGTCACATGCATTGCTCAGATGGGCCTCTTCTATGAACTCTGATCTTTAGTTCTTTCCAATGATTTTTTTATTGGATTCAAGTCGGTTGATTGGCTGGGCCATTCTAGCAGCTTTATTTTCTTTCTTTGAAACCAATTGAGAGTTTCCTTGGCTTCGTGGTGGGGATCATTGTCTTGCCAAAATATCCACCCTCATTTCATCCTCATCATCCTGGTAGATGGCAGCAGATGTTTTATCAAGAATGTCTTGGTACATTTTTCCATTCATCCTTCCTTCAATTATATGAAGTTTGCCAGTACCGTATGCTGAACAGCAGCCCCACATCATTATGTTCCCACCTCCAAACTTCGGTTTGGATGGTATGGTGTTTTTGGGGTGATGTGCCATTTGACCTCCAAACATGGTGTGTATTATGGCACCCAAAGAGTTAAATTTTGGTCTCATCTGAAATTATGTTCTTTCCACTTCTGGATTATGGCCCCAGCAGTGCTTGATAGAACATTCAAAAGTTTAGGAATCCTTCTGTAACCAATGCCATCAGTATGTTTTTCAACAATAAGCTTGTGAAGGTCTTGTGAGAGCTTTTTGTGTGACACCTTGGTAATAAGATATCTTTCTATAGGTCATCAGTTAAGACCGAACCAGCTGATATTGATTTGCACTGACAAGGGGCAGGATTGCTTTCAAATTACTGATTTTAGCTGGTGTCTTGGCGTCCCATGCTCTTTTGCACCTGCCTTTCTTTGTGTGTTCAATACTTTTTCACTGTGTCATTCTATTTTTATTTTATTTTTTTAAATCTTTTATTTATGTCATAAGACAAGAAAAACACAAAAAATACATCTTCCTTAGGTATACAACAATGCATGAAATTATAATATCCCATCGGCCACCTAATATTCTTACTTTCCTATATCTTAAGGTCTACTCCCTCAGATTGTATCCTAGTACCTTCTTGCCTCAAACTTTTTTCCCCTATTTTATTAACCCCAACATACCGCGGGCTCACTCCCATCGAACTGCCACTGCCCCTACCTTTCCCTTTCTCCAATCATATCTGTTTAGATTACCCTTATTTAGTCCGCTACATCGCCTTCAAACAAAATCCGTCCCTCATCTGAAAAGATATATATATATTCCAGGGTGTCCATGTTTTAATATATTGTTCCTTTTGGTGTCGTTTCGTGGGGATTAATTCCTCCATTCTCTTAATTTCCTCCACTTTTTTGAACCACATGCCAGTAGTGGGTACCCGTGTAGATTTCCAACATATAGGGATGCATGATTTGGCAGCATTAAGAAGGTGACAAAGCACTAGTCTTTTATATGTTTTACTAGGTATATTTGATACATGAAGCAAGAAAAGTGCCGGATCGTATGGAATTGGGGCTTCCGTAAGATTTTGGGCAATTTGATGTATCGTCTTCCAAAAGTATTCTAGTTTTGTTCATGTCCAGAATACACGGAGGATTGTTCCCTTGTCTTCTTGACATCTCCAGCACTGGTCTGTCAGTAATGGGTAAATTCTGTGTAGCTTTGCCGGAGTTTGGTACCATCTGGTCACCACTTTATAATTAGTCTCTTGTATATTAGTGCTTATAGAAGTTCCATGTGTAAGACTCATTATATTTTGTCGCTGTGACTCCGTGAACTTATATCCCATATCTGACTCCCAGTCCGTAAGGCATTGTAGTTGATGGTCCTCGGATGGCCTAATCAATAATTTGTAAGCCACCAATAAGGTATGTCTCAATGTCCCCCCCTCCGAACGCAAAGTCTCATATCTGGTGAGATTTAGACTGAGAGTATCCGGTGTCGGTAATGATCGTAAAAAATCCGTTAATTGAAGAGCTCTCCAGTAGTCTAATCCGAATATATTTGTTCTATCCATGAGTTCTCGCATGGACGGCCAAGTATTATTCGACTTAAAATGGGAAAGCTGAAAATATCCATTTTGTCTCATTGTCTGAAAGACTGGATCATGGATTCCTGGAAGGAATAAAGGATTCCCCAGGATTGGGTAAACTGGAGAGTAAGCTGACGCAAGAGAGTATTTTCTAAATAGTGACTTACATATCTGCAACGTCACTCCCACTAATGGGTGTTTTTTTTATATCGTTTGGTATTGCCGAATTGCACCAAGGTGCCCTAGCAAGTAGGATATTACTCTGAGCCTGTTCCAATCTTGGCCACAGTTTAATTCCTTGGTGACGATTCCAGTCGATAAGCCTTGTTAAATGTATCGCCTGTTGGTATTTCCTTATATCCGGCACCGCCAAACCTCCATTTTTTATTTGAAAGTACCATTTGTTGTCTATTCAGTCTAGGGCGTTTATGGGCCCAAATAAAGTCAAAAAACATTTTGGCCACCTGATCTAGAAATTTAGTGGGGATCGAGATCGGAAGAGCTTGGAGCGGGTACAAGAATTTAGGGAGTAAACACATCTTGATAATGTTACACCTTCCGAGCCATGAGTGTAGTCCTGTTTTCCATTTGTCAAGTAAGGCCCTCGTTTCTCTTAACAATGGTGGGAAATTTAACTCGAATATTTTGGATATTTTAGATGGTATATATGTCCCCAAATATCTTAGGGCTATTGTTGTCCATTTAAATTTAAAACTGGTCTGAAAATTTAAGAGCTCCGAGTGTTTTATACCCACTCCCATTGCCTCCGACTTATTGAAATTGATCTTCAAATTAGACAGAATACCATACTTATTAAATTCGCTAAGAAGCATCGGTAAGGAGACTATTGGGTTTGTGAGTGAGAACATCATATCGTCCGCATATGCGGATATTTTCTGTTGGGTGTCCCCTATCGGCACTCCCCCGGATTTAACCGGACCGTACATAAGAATGGCTCCAATGCCAAGGCAAATAGGAGTGGCGATAGGGGACAGCCTTGTCTTGTACCATTCTTAATCATAATAGGCTCTGACAGAACCCCATTGGCTCTAACTCGAGCTGTAGGTTCCGAGTATATTGAGCATATGCGGGCCATCATGACGTCTCCCATTCCCACATACCTTAACACTGCCATCATATATTGCCAATTGACCCTATCAAAGGCCTTTTCTGCGTCTGTTCCTAGAAAGACACATGGGGTTTGTTTCCTATTTACAACATATAGAAGGTTTATCACCTTAATTACATTATCTCTGGCCTCCCGGGTGGGTACGAATCCAACCTGGTCCAGGTGGATTAAGGTTGGAATGTACTCTTGAATTCTAACAGCTATAATTTTCGTAAGTATTTTCAAATCGGTATTGAACAGCGAGATTGGCCTATAGCTGCCACATGCTGTGGGGTCTTTCCCCTCTTTGTGTATCACTGCGATATAGGCCATAAGGGTATCTCGGGGGAGCCTCGTATCCGGGCTCAGATTGTTGAAAAACTTCAGCATAAATTCGCCGAGAGATGCTATTAAAGTTTTATAGTAAACAATAGTATAGCCATCCGGGCCTGGAGCCTTTCCTTGTTTTATATACCCGATCGCTTTTTGGATCTCCTCTAGTGTAAACGGTTCCTCCAATAATTTACTAACCTCAGATGTTAGTTTAGGCATTTGGGATTTTATTAAAGTGGAAGTAAACCCTCCTATCGTTTTCAGCCAAGGAAGCTGCCATCTTTGCCTCTGTTTAATCTTCAACTGCCACGGTGCTGCACATGTGATCCGTTATGACACCAGCCATTGGATGGTTTGACTGTTTGGTTGAGAGCACAGCCAATGTGCAGTTAGCATTCACGGCATGCCTTTTTTTTTTAAACTGTTAAATCGATGGGTTTACTTCCGCTTTATGTATTCTTCTGTCTGAGTCAATGGGGGGGGGGGGGGTCTTTCTGTAAATTATATAAGGCTGAGTAATATTTTTGAAACTCCTTCACAATATCTTTAGGAAGGGAGCATTTCTGTCCATTTGCCTTCACTATATGTGGTATGTAATTCCCGAGGACCTGTTCTCTTAGAGTCCTAGCTAGTACCTTTCCGCATTTATTACCCGACTCATATGATACCCTCCGACAGATCTGTATTTGTGCTTTTGCCTTAAATAACATTAAATCTAAGATTTTTTTACGTAGAATTAATAATTCAGTCTCTATCATAGCTGTTTGGGCATGCTTATATTGTACTTCCACTAGTTTTAATTCATTCAAGAGAAAGGTCAATTGCTTAGAGCGCTGTTTCTTTATACGAGAGCCATGCTTAATAAATATCCCCCTAATTACTGCCTTATGAGCCTCCCATACCATATTCATATTACTATCCGGGGTATCATTAATTTGAAAAAAGGACTCTAGTTCTCTAGTCACCTCTTCCATTACTTCCCCATCCTGTAGTAGGCTCTCATTTAGTCTCCAGGTTCTTGTCCTAGAAACTAAGTAGTCAGTTAATGCATATGATAATTGGATTGGCGCGTGATCTGACCATGTAATCTGATCGATTGAAACCTCTCGAACCGCTTGCAGTTGGGAGTGAGGGATAAGAAAGTAATCAATTCTAGAGTATTGTTTATGTGGGTTAGAATAAAAAGTATAGTCCCTCTCAACCGGATGGAAAATGCGCAATACGTCTATCAACTGTGCCTTATGTAGCGCTCTGGAAATTCGTTTCCGTGCGCTAATAGGTATCGAGGAACATCCCGAGGAGGTATCTTCAAACGGTATTAATGGTATATTAAAATCACCACCAAGTATAAGTTGGCCCATAGTGAATTAATTCAATAGATCCAATGTTTGGGTAATAAAGGTCTCCTGTTGAGAGTTAGGTGCGTATATACTAGCTAGTGTTACCTCAATGCTGCCAATCATGCCTCTTAGAAAGAGGTAACGTCCCCTTGAATCTGCTTTTTCCTCTACACAGGTCCATGGTAACTTAGATGAGATTATTATAGACACCCCGCATGTTTTAGTAAGCTTATTCGTAGAATGGTAAGCTACTGGAAAAAATCTACTTTTTAAGATTGGTAACTTACCATCTTTGAAATGCGTCTCCTGGATGAAAGCGATATCCGACTTCTTTCGGTATAAATCTGCCATAAGCATACGTCTTTTTTCGGGGACATTAAGTCCCTTAGCGTTCAATGAGAGTACGCTCACCGTCTCCATTTCTCAGTTCTACCCCCCCCCCCCCCCCAAACAATAAAAAAAAAAACCTGCAGGGAAGGAAAATAAAAAAAATATATATATAAAATTTTTTATTTCTTTTCCTCTCTCTTTTTTTTCCCTCTTTAAAAAGAGACCCTCCTCAAGGGAAGAAGAGAGAGAAAAAAAAAAAAAAAAAAGGAAAATTATGTATTTGGTGAGACAATTCTATTAGAACAGCAAAGTTTTGCTATTGCGCTCTCCAGTTCCCAACTGGAAAAGAGCACTAATCTATGTGGGGGTGTAGTCAAAGAGCACCGAGCCGGGGCCCCTTTGGCCTCCCCCAACTCCCCCACCACCTCATGAGTATATTCTGATCGCCTTGTATTTTTAGCATTTATCCTATGACGACCCCTTATATTCCTCTCTCTTTTGCTACTGTGAGTGGGGACAGTCCATCCCCTTTTATATGTCTCAATATCTTCATCATTCACCCTGAGCCCCCCATCTCCCTCCCCCTTCTCGCCTCCCCTCCAATTCCCTCTTCCCTCCCCACCCCCCACTTTGCGATTTGCCACATAAGAATTTATAGGATTGGTTCTTCTTCTTCGTCCTTTCTATCTAGCAGTGATGTAACGCCGACATTTGTATTCAAATATCGCTGAAGTATAAGTAAACACCAACACCATTAAGCACACACAACACAAAAGAGAGAGATGGAAGAGGCCGGAAGATATCAAGGGTACTACCTGCACTGATACCTCCCCCCCTTCCCTTTCATCCGAGAGCATATATTCACATCAGATATTACTAAAGAATAATTCAATTCTATTTGTGTAATTCCCATTCCCCCTTTTATAAAGAGGGGGGCTATTTCTCCCCATTCGTCTTTAACCAAAAAAAAGGAAAAATAAAAATATATAATGGTGAAAATCCCCCTATTAACCGTGTCTGTGAACAAATCTATATCTCCACTCCCTTTTAAGCAGCTTAGGAGTGGGGATATCCCTCTCAAAGAAAAAAAACACCCTCAATGTATTACCTAATGTGATAAGAAACCTCTACTGTCCCTACAACTGGGTAGTCTACATCTATACTTTAATCCTGCCCCCTTGTGTACTATCTTATGTGTGTATCTCCCTTCAAGTGTTTTTCATTTAAATTTATGTACCAATCCCCCCTCCCCCTAAGTGATCTCTACCAACCCTATTTACTAGGTGATATACTCTTATACTTTTAACCCTCTCTCCCTGTGTTTCATCTCATAAACGTGCCCTAATTCAAATTTCTCCCCTAATAATTTATATGAACCCCTTCCCCAGTGGTGAATAGATGTTAATATATGCTTCCCGCCTGTGTTATGATTTATCTGTCTGGGGTGTTTCCACATCGGACGCGTCACCCCTGCCCTGTTCAGTGGGTCGTCAGTGCATGGCTACTTATTATGACTGTTTCCCAAACTTATCCTGTTTATTAATTATTTCCCCCCTTTCCGGTGGATATTTGCCATACCCATTACTATTTGGTCCTAAGATTACTCTTGTTTATAGTACCCTTTTCTTTCCCCCTCCCCTTCCCCTCTCCCTTCCTCTTTCCCTAACCCCAGATCCTCCAATCTCCTCCACCTCTTTAAGGGCATCAGGTTACATTTTATCAGCTATGCTAGCAAACCAGCTTTCTTCCCTATGCATTCCTCATGGTACCTATATAAATATACATACGTCAAATTGAGTACTTTTGCATTTTTCCTTCTATTAACTAAGTATACAACTACAATCATATCGAGGAATACCATCCAGGGAAAAAAAAAAGAGGTGGGGGGGAGAGGGAGAAGAAAGAAAAACAAAAAGGAGCACGAAAGGAAGAAAAGAAGAAGGAAGAGACCCAAGGTAGTCCTTTATCCGTATTGACCATTATTTAACTCTTATTTTAATTTAATGACTCTGTTCTACCGACCAAAAAAAAAGAGAAAAAGGGGAAAAAAAAGAGCCAAAAAACTTTTCCTCTCTTCTCTCTCTCTCTCCTCTCCATCTCTCCCCCATCCTTTTCCCCCAAGAAAAAACAATTGTATACGGGACCCAAGGAGGAAGGAGAGGGGGGGGGGGGCAAAACTAGATGATAAACAAAAAAACACTAAAAAACATAAAAAAAAATAAGAAGAGAAAGAGACATATTTAATGGACTATCGTTCATTTCAGCTCCAGTACTTAAAGTGGGATTTGACCATCCCTAACTGTACGCTATGCATTGCTGGGCCCCTTTGTGGATAATCTTCTAGAGCCCCTTCTGGATCTCTGTATCCGGGCCAGCTGATTGTTTTTTGTAGTGGATAAGCCCGGCCGGGCCATCGATCTAGGGATATTTTGAAGCCAGTTCTGCACTTGTACTGGTTCTACCTCCATAAAGGAGTAAAGAGCTGGGAGGTCGGCAGGTGAGCATAAGGTATACAATGCTTGCGCTTTATGAAAAGTTACCGCAAATGGGTATCTCCATCTATAAGTAATATCCTTGCGTCTGGCTAGATCTAAAAGTGAACGTAACATAGCTCGTCTTTGCAATGTTGCTCTTGATATATCTGGTAATATCCTCGCCACCATCCCATCCAGTTCTGTGTCTCCTTGCTCCCATGCTCTATTGAGAATGAGTTCTTTCTGTTGGTAACGGTGCACCCTGCAAAGAACATCACATGGTCTATCTGTCTCTGGGGGCCTTGGTCCTGGGGTTCTATGTACTCTGTCTAGCTCCAGAGAGTCTGGTGTGGCTCCCAATACTTTATGGAAGATCGCTATCACTGTCCCCGCTAGTGCTTCTATTTCAATCGTCTCCGGGATCCCCCGTAGGCGCAGATTATTGCGACGGCTGCGATCTTCAAATTCCTCTAACTGTAACTGTATGTTATTTGTTATATCTGTTTGTGAGGATTGGGTCTGTTCCAGAGCCGACATTCTAGTCTCTAATAGAGATCTTGAGGCCTCGCCACATTCCACCCGGCCTGATATGAGCTGTATTTCTGACCTTACCTATTTCATATCCCTGCTATGAGCCTCCTCAATACGTAAAATCATGGCTTCAATATCAGCCTTTGTAGGGAGAGCCTGTAGTAGGGACATTAGGACCATCTCCATGTTATTCTGGCTGCCTAGAGAACCCGCCATAGGCAGCTTCAGGGGCCCCTGGTTATCAGAGAGCTGGTCCATAGCAGAGGGAATGATAAAGGCAGTGGTAGGCTCACCTAGAGACAGTTCAATCCTATCTTTATAACTATGACCCTGTGATATTGCACCTATATTCTCCAATTGGGGATACCGCTGCTGCTCCAGATCTAGTGGGGAGATATACGGTGGTGTACAAGGTATGGTGATACTCTCACCTGGTTGCAGTCCGCTCATGCTCCCTGTAGATGTATCTAATAGTAGCAGTCGTTGCTCCGGAGGAGAGTTACGTTTTGCTGCCAAGCACTGGTCGGCTCCGTCCGCTCCTAGTCCTCCTGGAGCCACTACTGACAGCGTGTATTGAATGTGTAGCGTGCGCTGCTGGCCGGGTGGGGGAGGGAAGAGATACGTCGCTCTATCTAGAGAGGGGGCAATCATGTTATTCACTTTGTTTCCAACCCGGGCTGCCGCTTCGATATCTGACTGCATGCACTGCAGCTCTATGTCGGGAGAGAAGATCTGCGCTCCACCTCCCGTGCTAGATCTATCCAGAGCAGTGGCCACTACCTCCGATATCCGGCACTCTAATTCCGAAGCAGGAGTGTGGAGAGTGGAGATATGCAATCGGGGTACAGGTATAGTTGCTCCGCTGTCTGTGCTGTGCTCCTGTGCTGTTAAGTCCTCTACTCCCGGTGTCAAGCCGTGTGATTCTCGGAGAAATTTTCTCTGGGACACGCTCTGGGATACCGCGGGTTTTGTAGCAGATCTAGTCTTGTATCTTCTGTTGGTTGACATGCCGTTTTCAAACGCTGAGTACTCTCCTCACATGCGGTGGGTTAGCTGGGAGTAGACATGTGCAATTCGTTTCGTTTTTTTTCGTTATTTTCGTTCGTTCGTTTTCGTACGAATGAACGAATCATTTGAATCGTACGAATACGAATAACGAATCGTAACGAATCGTTCGAATCGTACGAATCCGAAAAAAAACAACGAAAATCCGAAAAAAAACAAATTAGAAACAACGAATGTACTAATGAAGAAAATCCGAAAAACGAACGAAAACGAACTAAAAAATTCGTAACTTTTTTTTTTGTTGAATTGGTCATTTTCCGTGTCCCTTACAATGGTGCTGCTAAACGTGCTTCGAATGGATTGAACAAAAAAATTAGTACACGATTCGTAACTTTTTTTTCAATTCGTAACTTTTTTTTTTTTTCGATTTGTAACTTTTTTTTTCGATTCGTAAATTATTAAAATGTAATAATAGCATACACATTACATCAAATTATGAATTTTATGCTCCGATTACGAATGTACGAATAAATACGAATGTGTCCGAAAATTAAACTAACAAAAAAACGAATCAACGAAAAAATAACTCTTACGAATGTACGAATCGTTACGAATACGAACAACGTCGACTTACGAATGTACGAATCGTTACGAATACGAACAACGACGACTTACGAATGTACGAATCGTTACGAATCGACGGAGACGAAAAAAAAACGAAACGAACAAAAACGATTTTTTTTCGGAAACGAAAAAAACGAAATGAAAATAAACAAATTTTTTGGTTGTGCACATGTCTAGCTGGGAGAGACCTGGAGCTCCTCTGATGTTTCTCCTCACTCAGCCATCTCTGAGCCACACCCATTCCATTTTTATTACACATAACTTAATTTCTGAATTTATTTGTTTTGGTTTCTTTGTATGTGTGGATTGTTACCAACGTGTGGTAAAAATTTAAAGGAAATAAATCAAGATTAGGGGTATTCTCTGCTTTGGTGTACCGTACAATCCGAGACCAGATCTGGGAGATTTGCCCTTTGAGATAAAGAAACATATACACAGCAGGTTTCTCTCTGAGCAAATCTAAATCTTTATTCTTGGGTGTCGATATAAGAGGGACTTTCAGAATGTACCGCCCTTTAACAGATTATCCAATCATATACAGAGACGCACAAGTACAGTCTGACGCCCACAGTGAAACTAATTATTTCTAAAATATCACGTGCTTTACAAGAACATGAAACTCAACAGAAGATTACAGTATTATGGAAAAACGAAACTAGATTAGCAAGACTTGAGCATATTTCACAAAATGGATGTTAGAGACACACAAAATGGAAGCTGACTATAATATAAAGAAGTAGTTAAACTAAATATCCCTTCAATCCCCTCTTAGATCATATAAGATGATCTCTACATTTTATGTTGTGCTTTAATACTTCTTTGGGGCTGTGGCATAGATTGCCTGATGACTCTTCATGTATGTCATGTGAGATAGAACCTTATCATCAGGAGATCGAAGGTGCGCAATTATGTAAGTGCAACATTTAAAACGGAGGTAAAGAATCAGAGCAAGGATAAATACCATAACAAGGACAATGTCTTTTAATCATAAAAATATACCTCCAAGCTCAAATCCTGCATTGGCAAATGGGCTCCATGTTTTAGCAATGTCTCTAGCTTCCTGCTGGAGCTGGCCTCTAGTGGATGTCCCCTTTTATAATCCCCTACCACTCCCATGACAGATAACAAGGATGCAAGGTAACACCATCCCTTAACATGGAGGGGCACCCAGGGATAACACACTTTCCTACAGCATACATGGATACTTTGTCCCAGTGCAAAAGGTCTCTTAGCAACAAACTCATGAGTGCACTTGTCCTGTGTTGCGATTTATAAATTAGTGTAATATTTCACCTACATTTTTAGAGAAAAAGAAAAAGTTATGCAAAGTACAGTTTAACCCTGGGTCAGATACTTGAAACAGTGAGCAGGCAGGGGCAGAGACTCCGGATTCGCACATGGAGATATTAAATATTGACCTGCTGCAGAAAGAGGGGTTAGTCTGTGTCTCATTCCCTAAATTAAAACACCAAACAGGGGAATGACTTCTACCTGCTATTGGAAAGGTAACAATGTTGTTTATGTACAGAGTGGATATGTTAGTCAAGAATACAGGAGGAGTCTCATTGAGAAAGGAGGAAACATTTAAAGGTACCGCCAAAAGGGCAATTCGGGCAGTACTAGGATGTAATATTATTATTATTATTATACAGGATTTATATAACAGTCCGCGCATCGCTTAATATGCTACATATTCAACATTCTTCATACCCTGATTTTTTTAGCATAAGCATACTTAAATTTTAGCAAAAGCATCCTATCAGTAAAACTATCTCCAATCTCTCTCTTGGTTCTAGCTTGTGTCAATATAATGTTCTTGTGTGTGTGTGTGTGTGTGTGTGTGTGTGTGTTTGTGTTCCCACAGATACTTTTAATTGCACCCAAATCTTCAGGGTGATGGATACAGTTAGTGGTGATCCAGGTGGGTAAGAACACTGTCAGAGAGATCAGGATTAGTGGGCAGAATGCCTTGTCAGAAGTCTGTGGTGTGGTGGGAGGGCGAGGTCATCTTCTCTGGCCGGACCTGCTTTCCCAGGAACTCCTTCATCTGCTTGGACTTCTGCTTGAGGGCCTCCTGTATCCAAGATCTCCTTCTTGCTCTTGGTGCTTTGGGCAACCTTTGTTACTCTGTTGGCATGGATCCAGGACTGGCAGTTTTCCACTAGGATGGCTGTTCTGGTCACTGCAACCACTGTGGTAGGAGGTCCAAAGGATACTCTTGCTTCTTATTTCTGTTCAGCTGATGGACCACCACGGTGTCTCCCAATTTGAAGGGGCGAGTAGTTTCCTGTGAAGAAAAAGGTGCGAGCAACATTTCTCTCAACTGTTTACAATGTTTCAACCAATTACCTTACATATTCTTCCTGTAATAAGTCTAAATCTCCCTTCTCTATCTTTAAATGTGCTCTGGCCCATGGGGTGGGGAAAAGTCGACCCATCAAGACATCAAAAGGTGAATACACTGTTGTCTTGGAAGGGTCATTCTTATTTCTGCCAGGACTGCTGGGAGGACCTTCTTCCAGTTGCCAAAGGTTCCTCCTGTGGCCTTTCTTATTTTGTCTTTTTATTGTTCTGTTTATTCTTTCTACTATCCCTGAGCTTTGAGGGTGTTAGGGAATGTGAAACTTCCGTTCTATCTTGAGAGTTTTTACCCAGTCCTGGCAGACCCTTAATACAAATGTAGGTCCATTGTCTGTCTGAGTTTATAAGAAGTGGGCATCCCCATCGAGGAATGATTTCCTGAACGAGGATCCTCACTACTGTTTGTGCATCTTCTTTTGTGGTGACAAAAAGTTCAACTCAACTTGAGAACTTGTCCACAATTTCCAAAAAATATTCCTGTCTTTTGCCTAGTTTGGGCATGTGTGTGAAGTCAATCTGCAAATGTGTAAAAGGAATTGTTGGATATATCAGGTGTTCATGTTCGGCCTTGTGTGGGTTGTTCCTGATACATGTGATGTATCTTGCAACATAAAATTGGCCAGGAAAGTTCTGTAATGTAAAAGTCTTTCTCCAATAGTTCACACGTGGCTTTCCAGCCTCTGTGACCTATTCCATGGAAATGGGAAATAAAAATGATGCATAAAAAGTGATGCACTAGCTACAAAAAGTGATGCACTAGCTACTGGTATACATGGCTTCCCCTCTTTGCAGAGAAATCCAGTCTTTGGATCTTTCTGCACACCTATTTTGTCCCAACCTCTGAGATCAGCTTCGTTTGCACATACCTGCAAATCTGAAAGAACCTGATCAAAAAACAAAAAACAAAAAGAAAACAACAATTCTGGTGCTAGCATGGGCATTTGGATCTGTGCATTTTGTGAAGTAGCAGCTTGTTTAGCAGCTAATCAGCCAGAGCATTTCCCTTGGCTATCTGTTTGTTGGCCTGTGTATGCTCTGCAGTGTTGTGGAAGATACATCAGACCTGGGTGATGTGTCTTGGTGAATGAGGTCTATGCAATCATGTTGTGGCACAACCTCATTCTGCTCTCCTTTTAATCCTAAAAGGGCATTTGTATTGGTGCTGGTCCTGAAGTGGGAGAAGCATATTTGATGTGCAATTTTTGATTGGACATCAAGATCAACTCATAGCGGCTCAACCTTTTGAGCAGACATGTGCTGTGTATGTACATTTGTCATACATTGTGGGTGGTGTGAAGTGTAGTGTCGTGCCCCAGAGTGAAAGAAGTGGCCATCTCAAAACCATCATCGAATAGGATGCCTCTGAGACACACAGGCATGCCTTGAACCTGCACCGAAACCATCTTTGGAAAAAAAAAATAGGGCGCAACTTGTCTCCATGCTCTTGAGCGAGGACACCTGACACGTCCTTACAATTTTCCCTTGCAAACAAATGAAACATTTTTTTCTTGCAAACAAATTAAACATTTTTCCTAGTTAGGGAGGCCGAGCCCTGGAGCCATTACCATAGCATTTTTCAAATACACAAAAGCACAAAGATCCCTCCCATCCTCCAGGGCGGCCACCCGAGTAGAACCGCAGACAAGGAATTCATCCACATACTGCAGCAGGGATGAACAATATCCTGGTATCCAAGCTCTGAGAGTAGTTTGGAAAAGGCTGCAAGGGAGTCTATATAGCCCTGGGGCATTCTGCACCATGTTAGTTGGCGGTTTTAAAAAAAACATAAAGCAAAGATTGGTTGTGCCTCCTTATCCACAGGGACGGAAATAAAAATGCGTTCAATAAATCAATCACAGTAAAATACTCTGCATCGTAATGTATGGCGGTAAATATTGATGGCACATCAGGCACTTTTGGGGCAATCGGTACCACTAGGCTATTGATGGCCCTTAGGTCTTGTACAAACCTATAGTCACAATTGCCTTCTTTACTTTTCTTACCTTCTCTTTTGTTAATATAGAACAAGATAATTTCCCTTTAAGATCCCTTTTGTTTCAAACTCAAACTCATTCTGCTATTTTCTCTGTGTCCTTGCTGCTCTGTGCTGCTCTGTTATCTGGTTATGAAATGTAAGGGGGAGGAGGCGGGGCGCATGATACCGGGCATGGAGAAAGTTAATTTAACCTCTAAATTCACCATCCCATGGCTCTGCTAACCTATCTTGGGCAGCTTTTGGGCTAGGATGCCATAGGGACCCCCCGTCCAGCCGGAGATCTCCTACAGCATTTTCTTTATAGACAAGCTTCATACATTATTACTTTTCTTATTATTTACAACCAAACAAATTATTATTTTTTTTTTTTTTCAAATTTTTTTATTTTTTTTTGGCAGAGTGCCAACAGGTTCAAACAGTACTTGTAACTTCTGTACTACCAATGCCGCAAACAATTCTTCACAATATCTATTACATTTAGCGAGATATAAGTACTTGAACCATGTTGGCAAAAAGCCAAACATCCAAATCTTCACTTTCCCTGCAGAGCAGCAAAAGGAATCATTACCTTAAGAAAATATTATTAACACTGCTATTTTCTGCTAACTCTCTAGTCAAACCATTCATACATAAATCATTAAGAATAAACATCAATACATCACCGGATACTGTAGCATTACTCTGCGTTTCGATCGGGAACTTCCATCAATCACAAAAAGAATGAAAAAGCACGTCTGTCGCCCCTAAATCTAAGTCCTATGATAACACGGAGCAGTGGAAGGCATTGTCTTACCTTACAAACGCTGACAAATTCCACACAGACAGTTTACAAATTGGCTTATCCTCTACGCAAAAGATAAGAAAAGCAAAGAGATCGGTTTTGTCCAGCACACCTTAGCAGACTTTGTTTTGTTTTGTAATTACAGTACTGTATTATCATTGACCTACAGACTTCACAGAGTCCTGGGACCCACCCGAGGTCCACATTAACGACTGTCCACCCCCGAACAGACGGCTGCCGCAGTCTTACGGACTTCACAGAGTCCCACTATTCACACCGAACAGATGCTTTTTTCTAAAGCATATGCTATTACACAGAATAGCTCTTATCTAATGGGCTTCCTAAAGCCCATCCAGCCCCCCTTTAAGGCTGTCGCTGTTATCTCAACAGCGCTTGACTTTCTTCAAAGTCTAAAAACTATTTCTACATAAATCACAGGTCCCGTTAAAGGAACGATTTCTAAATAGAGGTCACGGTGAGAGAAGATATATATCAAGTCTACTCACCCGACATATAATAATCGATCCCGGAACAAGCTCCCAAACTGAAAGGAAATAAATCAAGATTAGGGGTATTGTGGAAATTGCTACTATAAAGTAAGAATAAACGTACAGTACCTTCGTCCTAAATTTTAATGAAAAATGGGGATGGCAGAACAGTTGAGGCAACTATGGACTTTTATGGTACGGGTAAGGACTCACAAAACAGTGTATATAGAAAAATATATAAAGATTTATTACAACAACAGAATAATACAAATTTATACAATGAATGAAAAAAGAGGGCAATTAAAATCAAGAGACAATATTGCGATACAGAATTTTTCCTTATAATTGCACAGTATAGCACATAATTATTGATCCCTGTTATTGGAAGCAATGTGGTGAATTTCAAACTGTCGCAAGATGGCACTCAACATGTTTCGCGGACTAGCCGCTTCTTCAGGAGTATACAATAAGGGGAGATATATCTGTATGATTGTCTCTAAGAAAAGGGGGGAGAAGGGAATGGGATGATTAGTAACATATATATTATAGAAGACAAGCAGTGTACCTGGAGACAGCTAGAGAACGCCATCCTGATTCTGCCAGCAGGAAAGGCGGGAATATGCTGACTCACTATGGTACAAGTCAACAAAAGAGGGTAGTAATATAAAGGTATAGAAAAAAGGTTGCATCCAATTGTGGTGGTGACTGGGACAATAAAATTCTTAGGACAGAAACTTTATGGATTGAGAAACTATCGGCTACTATACACCCTGGCATCAACGAAAATAACTCTTATAAGCCTTTTCTCTAGAGGTACCTTTCCGTTTAGATTGCTTGCTTTTCAACCGTTGATAGATCATTCTTTTTTCTTTTTTACCCCCCTTCCTTTCCCCCCCCCCCCCCTCCCTCTTCTTCACCTCCCTGCATTGTCTCCCCCGTTTGTGTTCTCCCTTTTATGTCTCTTCCCACTATGCTCATTTTCTGTCTTTTTGTCTTCTGCCCCATCCTTGTAGATCTAGGTTTTTCTAGGTTCTCATAATGGCGACACACGCCAATTCTTTATATACCCTTGCCCCTTTATAACCATTTGTACGCTGGTTCCATATCTCTATCTATTATTTTTATTTGTATTTAATAAATTTTTGAATATACTTGTTTAAATCTAATTATTGGCATCCATATTAGTACGTCCTGTGCTATTAGCTCTTTTGACCCGTCATCTCCTCAAATTACATCTGTGCCTTTGGTCTGCGTTAGCTTCATTTTCCAGGCTGATATGCGATCTCCCCTTATGAGTGATCCTTTATCTGCCCACCAGGTGGTGGAGCAGATTTTTTGGGTCCACTCTTTAGGGACTTCAACGGCCGGTCAAAGGTTGGGCGGCGTCGTTCCGGGTTTCCCCCGTGTGTGGCGCTGCGTTTGCGCAGTGTCTACGCCCTCGGCCGGCCCCCGGATGGCTCTCTGCCCTTCCTGACACTATGTGCCGTTTTTGCTCCACTGCGCATGCGCGACGCGCATGCGCAGTTGAGGATCGGGTCCGATGACGCTGTTTGTATGGCGCCGGCGGCGCACGCATTCAGCGTCATCAGGACTGGCGCCAGAGGACATTATTTAAACGGGCTTATTTGCCCAGTGGATTTAGGCGTCTGTGGGGGTTTGCTGAGTGTTCGGTGCTGCTGGCTGGTGCTGTGCCTGTACTTCTTTCCATGTGCAGGTATGTCTTACATTTTCTCTGGAAGATCCTTTCCTTTTGTGGACCTGCTAGCAAAAATCCTTATATGCATTCTCTATGTATTTTGTATTTTCATATGGATTCCAGCGATCTGTCTATTGATGGGAGTTCCTACAAATGCACACAAACTAGACCATCTACTTTGCAGGTGTGTGTCGTTTCCCTTATTTAAAGAGAAACACTGTTCCCTTTTTGTGCACATTTAACAGCAGTTGCTTCACTTTATGTTCAGTGCTTGAGCTGTGTCTGAAATTCACCTGTTTGTCCACAGGTCTCAGTCTTTGAATTCGATATCTCTCAACCTACAGCCTCTCTGGTGGTTTATTGATACATCATACAGCTCTCTGTTGTGAGCTAATTGGAACTTAATGTGCTGATTTTCTATTATATTAGCATATATGCCTCGGCCCAGGTAAATAAATGGATATTTCCCTTTTCTATATACAGATAATATACATATTTAACTATGGAGTTCATGTACATCCACCTGTATATTTGTACAGGTGTGCATAGGGATTTATGTATATATACATGTGTATATATATATACATGTGTGTATGTGTGTATGTATATGTATATATGCATGTTTAGTTGTGTGTGTATAATCTTTTGCAGCCCGCTAACCGTCTGACACTCCCTCCCCAAGTTGTGACCCCTGCTTATCTTAGGCCATCCTACGTTTAACTTTGGGTATGTATATACACTTCCCCTATTAATATTTTACCTCTGTATACCGACTTTTGGACCTTTCTTATCGTACACATGTCTGACTTCTAGGTGCACTCGGTGTCTATCCTATAGGTGCCCCTGTTTAGGATTCTATGTCCTTATCATGTTGGTTACATTCATTATCATGTATGTTTTTTTCTACAGCTTTATGCTATACCCTTGAATACTAACCTTATCCTACTCTGGCTCCCATATCAGCCTGTGAAATTTGCCCCCATTATTTGGGGCCCCTAGCTTCGCCTGTCCCCGTGCACTTTTGAGCTGGTGAGTCATGATATGCTCTTTGTTCATATGGACGTACAATTGGATGCAACCTTTTTTCTATACCTTTATATTACTACCCTCTTTTGTTGACTTGTACCATAGTGAGTCAGCATATTCCCGCCTTTCCTGCTGGCAGAATCAGGATGGCGTTCTCTAGCTGTCTCCAGGTACACTGCTTGTCTTCTATAATATATATGTTACTAATCATCCCATTCCCTTCTCCCCCCTTTTCTTAGAGACAATCATACAGATATATCTCCCCTTATTGTATACTCCTGAAGAAGCGGCTAGTCCGCGAAACATGTTGAGTGCCATCTTGCGACAGTTTGAAATTCACCACATTACTTCCAATAACAGGGATCAATAATTATGTGCTATACTGTGCAATTATAAGGAAAAATTCTGTATCGCAATATTGTCTCTTGATTTTAATTGCCCTCTTTTTTCATTCATTGTATAAATTTGTATTATTCTGTTGTTGTAATAAATCTTTATATATTTTTCTATATACACTGTTTTGTGAGTCCTTACCCGTACCATAAAAGTCCATAGTTGCCTCAACCTGTTCTGCCATCCCCATTTTTCAAGATTAGGGGTATTCTCTGCTTTGGTGTACCGTACAATCCGAGACCAGATCTGGGAGATTTGCCCTTTGAGATAAAGAAACATATACACAACAGGTTTCTCTCCGAGCAAATCTAAATCTTTATTCTTGGGTGTCGATATAAGAGGGACTTTCAGAAAGTACCGCCCTTTAACAGATTATCCAATCATATACAGAGACGCACAAGTACAGTCTGACGCCCACAGTGAAACTAATTATTTCTAAAATATCACCTGCTTTACAAGAACATGAAACTCAACAGAAGATTACAGTATTATGGAAAAATGAAACTAGATTAGCAAGACTTGAGCATATTTCACAAAATGGATGTTAGAGACACACAAAATGGAAGCTGACTATAATATAAAGAAGTAGTTAAACTAAATATCCCTTCAAAAATGTCATTATATTTACCTAGAAAAATGGTGACGTGTTCAATACTTATTTTACCGCGTGTGTGCGTGTGCACGCACGCACACACACGCGCACACACACACACATTTAAAAAATAAATATATATATATATATACACATACATACACACGCTATATGAAATTGAATATGATGACAGGCTGTTGGCGGAAAATCCGACCGTTTGTACGCTTCATCCGACAATTGTCAGATTTTCTGTGGACAAATGTTGGATGGCAGCTTTAAAATTTTCCGCAGACAAATGTCTGTTGTCTGATTTTCCGAGCGTGTGTACAAAAGTCCAAAGTACAAACATGCATGCTCGGAAGCAAGGATGAGCTGGAAGTAGTCAGTCTTGTAAACTAGCATTCGTAATGGAGAATTAACATTCATGAAGTGGAAAATTATGAAAACTAAATGCAGCGCACATTCTCTCATTTATTTAATGGGATAATAATGAAGCTGCTTTGCTGGTGATACTGATGGAGTTATGGCAAACATATTTTAAAAGGCTTTTATTTTCTAGTGATATCAAGAATAATATTATTATGCTTTTTTTTTTTTGGGCAAGTTACCACAACACCATTATCCCCTAGTTTTTAACATCAAAGATACAACTATGATAAAGGAAAAAAGTGCAGCGCTCAAGTGTAAAATTAAAAAATTTAAGTGATTACTCAGTATGTAACTCAAACACCTGACAAATATTGATGAAAATATTAATATTGATGAGAATATCAATAAAATGTGATCAAATCATAAAAACCATACCTGAATGGTGAAAGAACATATGCTAAGTGAAAAATTATGCAAACACATAAAATTGATGCATTTAAATTAGTGCTTATAATGTCCAAATAAATATCCATATATCAAGAAATAAAGTGCAAAGAACGTGATATAAGCAAAAAAACTTCCAGGGTGAGAAAAAACATTCAAAGTGCGTGTTTTAAAAGTGATAAGATTTCATGAATAGTGTTCAAATTGACCACGCAGATCCCATCATCTTTTCATTAAATGTAAAGTGGAGGCTTACCAGAACACTGATCTTTAAGGAGTATCAGGTCAGATATCAGATCGATCCAGGGTCATCCAGGTGCCAAACTCTGCATCAGAAGTTACCTGCTCTCAGGAACTGAGCGGTTGTATCACGGCAGGTGTCCCAGGATATTACCAAAAAAACAGAAAAGGGGCTCCAAATCGTGTGATAAGTTTCAAATAAGGATCCTTTATTTAGGCTCCACCGAGCAATAAAACAAATTAAAAGCAGTCTTTTCAAAGACCAGAAAAGTAGCAAAAGACGCCAGCAGTCTGATTGTAACTGATAGTGCAATGACAAAGAAAAAAAACTCTCTACACGAGTTTTAAAACGTGATCGCTCATGCGCAAGTTGTGTGGGCGTGGTTACCTGACAATCATTTCGTCAACAGCGTGACGTCATCAGGGGTAGACCCACACCCTTGCGCCGCATATTTATATAGTCCCCTGATAATGAATAGAGCGGCACCATAGGCTAAGAGTGTAGCCAATCAGAGGCCGCACAAAACGTAGCCCGGACCCACCAGTTCATGTACATGAACCAAGTTAGTAAAACACTCCATTCAAGGGAAATAACTCAGCGAAAAAGTTTCCACTATCTCAGATGGGTGTTAAATAGCTGGAAGACTTTAAAAGAACCTTTAAAAAGCAAAATTACAAAATAAAGGTGATACAATTATACACCCTAGTTCGAATGGCAAGTATAGCACCATCTAGTGGTTGCAGATACTAATTGCAATCCGTATACTCATATCAATCAGAACATTCAAAATAAATAATAGATATTAAATGTTAAAAAATAGTTATATTCTGCATCTATAATGGCGCTAAACATCACTGTCAGTGAATTACCCTGACATACACTTCACACATATATGATAACCCATATGCAATAAATGATTACAAAGATGTTATACAAACGGCTAACAATTATATAATGCAAAAAATATAACTATAGACAACTTATATAAAATTGCTGATCCTCTAAAGAATATAAAAAAATATATAAAAAAAAAAATATATATAAAAAATGGTGTATAATGGATAACATTCATCTAGAGGAGAATAAATTCAGAGAAGCATGAATAAATGCATATACTCCATTAACCACTTGCTTACTGGGCACTTAAACACCCTTCCTGCCCAGACCACTTTTCAGCTTTCGGTGCTCTCACACTTTGAATGACAATTACTCAGTCATGCAACACTGTACAAATGATTTTTTTGTCCTTTTTTTCCCCCACAAATAGAGCTTTCTTTTGGTGGTATTTGATCACCTCTGGGTTTTTTATTTTTTGCGCTATAAATGAAAAAAAGATGGAAAATTTTGAAAAAAAACGCATTTCTCTCACATGGCATGTATATAACACAAATGACACCCCAAAATACATTCTGCTACTCCTCCTGAGTATTACGATACCACATGTGTGGGACTTTTACACAGCCTGGCCACTTACAAAGGCCCAATATTGAAATAGCACCATCAGGCGTTCTACAAGCATAAATGACACCTCTAATTTCTCAACCACCTATTACATTTTTGAAGGCCCTGGAGCACCAAGACAATGGAAACGCCCACAAAGTGACCCCATTTTGGAAAGCTAACACCCCAACGTATAATCTATGAGGCATAATGAGTCTTTTGAACGGTTAATTTTTTTCCAGAAGTTTTGGGAATATGTGGGGGAAAAATGAAAACGCATTTTTTTTACACTAAGTTTATTTATTTATTTATTTATTATTTATTACAGGATTTATATAGCGCCAACAGTTTACGCAGCGCTTTACAATATAAAAAGGGAGACAATACAGTTATAATACAAAAAAATACAAGAGGATTAAGGGGGCCCTGCTCAGAAGAGCTTACAATCTAATAGGGTGGGGGAGGTGATACAAAAGGTGGGGAACGAGCTGATGGAAGTGGTAGAAGATTAGTTGGAGACATGATAGGCTTCCCTGAAGAGATGAGTTTTCAGGGATCGCCTGAAGGTAGCTAGAGTAGGGGATAGCCGGACAGGTTGAGGCAGCGAGTTCCAGAGGATGGGAGAGGCTCGGGAGAAATCCTGGAGACGAGCATGGGAGGAGGAAACAAGAGAGCTTGACAGGAGAAGATCTTGAGAAGAGCGGAGAGGACGGTTTGGGATATGTTTGGAGACAAGATTGGTGATGTAGCTCGGGGCAGAGCTGTGGATGGCTTTGTAAGTTGTGGTTAGTATTTTGAATTTAATTCGCTGGGTGATTGGGAGCCAGTGTAGGGATTGGAGGAGAGGGTTAGCAGACACTGAACGGTTGGTAAGGTGGATAGGTCTGGCAGCAGCATTCATGATAGACTGAAGAGGGTAGAGCCTATGGAGAGGCAGGCCAATGAGAAGGGAGTTGCAATAGTCAAGGCGAGAGATAACGAGGGAGTGAATGAGGAGCTTGCTGGTATCATTTGTTAAAAAGGGGCGAATTTTAGAGATGTTACGGAGGTGAAGTCTACAAACTTTTGACAGCCATTGGACTTGAGGCTGAAATGACAAGGCGTGAGGGGAGGGACTGATAGTTGCATTGTTGATTTTGATGGAAAAGTCACGGAGGGGGGCACGGGCAGGGGGGAATATTAATAGCTCAGTTTTAGAGAGATTTAATTTAAGGAAGTGGTGCGACATCCATGCTGAGGTGTCAGTTAGCAAGTTAGTAATGCGAGAGGAGACTGAAGGAGTGAGGTGAGGAGTAGACAGATAGATTTGGGTGTCATCGGCGTATAAGTGGTATTGGAAGCCGTGGGCGGTTATCAAGTGACCAAGGGAGGAGGTGTAGATGGAGAAGAGAAGGGGTCCAAGAACAGAGCCTTGGGGGACCCCCACAGAAAGGGGCAACGGAGAGGAGGAGACAGAGTTGTAGGTAACACTGAAGGAGCGTTGTGATAGATAGGCAGAGAACCAGGATAGAGCAGAATCTTGGAGGCCAAGGGAGTGTAGTTTATTGAGAAGGAGCGGGTGGTCAACAGTATCAAAGGCCGCAGAGAGGTCAAGTAGTAGCAGTATGGAGTACTGGCTGTTGGATTTAGCAGTTAGTAAATCGTTAGTGAGTTTTAGTAAGGCAGTTTCCGTGGAGTGCTGCGAGCGAAATCCAGACTGTAAAGGGTCAAGAAGGTTATTTTCACTGAGCTAGGAGCTAAGACGGTTGTAGACTAAGCGCTCTAGAAGTTTAGAGGAGAATGGGAGCAATGAGATGGGCCTTAAGTTATTCAGGTTGGTGGGGTCCAGGGAGGGCTTTTTAAGTATGGGAGTGATCTGTGCATGTTTTAGAGGGGAGGGGAAGGTGCCACTAGAGAGGGAAAGATTGAAGATGTGAGTGAGGGAGCATAGGATAGAAGAAGAGGGTGACCGTAGTAGTTGTGAGGGAACAGGATCCAAGGGACAATTGGTTAGGTGGGCATCTGCGAAAAGTTTTGTAACCTCTTCAATAGTAGCCAATTCAAAGGAGGAGAGTGTTGCAAGTGTCGTTAGGCAAGGTATGTTGGGTGGGGAAGGTGTACGCACAGTGGAGGTATCCTCACGAATTGCATCAATCTTGTCTTTGAAGTGATTGGCAATCTCTTGGGCAGTGAGTGAGTTAGTGGGTAGAGGGGGTGGGGGGCGAAGCAGAGAGTTAAAGGTTGAGAAGAGCCGACGGGGACTAGATGACAAGGTATTAATAAGAGAGACAAAGTAGTTTGTTTGGCAGCATGGAGGCAGGAATTGTATTTTAGGAGGGCAGATTTATATAGGGTGAAGTCGTGCAGACATTTGGTGTTACGCCACAGTCGTTCAAGAGCACGGCAATGTCTCTTGAGATTTCTAGTGTTGTCAGTTTGCCATGGTTGTAGCGGTCGAGGCCTGATTCTGCGTGTGGTTAGCGGAGCAAGTGCATCTAGTGATGATGAGAGTGAGCTGTTGTAGACAGAGGTGGCCAGGTCAGGACAGGACAGGGGAGAGATTGTCATATAGATGGTCAGTAGCAGAATAGAGAAGAGATGAGTTAAAGTGGTGAAGGTTCCTACAAGTAATTGTTTGTTGCTTGGAGGGATGGGTAGTTGGAGGCAAGGATACAGTGAAACTGATGAGGTTGTGATCAGAGAGTGGAAAGGGGGTGTTGGTGAGGTTGCAAGGATTGCAGAGATGGGAGAATACAAGGTCAAGGGTATTACCATTGGAGTGGGTGGAAGTATGTGCCCATTGGGTTAGGTCAAAAGAAGAGGTTAAGTTGAGAAGTTTAGCTGTAGTTGGGCTGTTAACATTGACAGGAATGTTGAAGTCACCAAGAATTATAGTGGGTATTTCAGAGGAGAGAAAGTAGGGTAGCCAGGCAGCAAAGTCATCAAGAAAGCGCGATACAGGTCCGGGAGTTCATTTGAAAGTTGTTCATTTATAAGATATTTCCAACACATAGTATGTACATAGCAAAAATTACACCCCAAAATACATTCTGCTACTCCTCCTGAGTATGGCGATACCAAATGTGTGAGACTTTTACACAGCCTGGCCACATACAGAGGCCCAATATTGAAATAGCACCATCAGGCGTTCTACAAGCATAAATCACACATCTCATTTCTCAACCACCTATTACACTTTTGAAGGCCCTGGAGCACCAGCACAATGGAAACGCCCACAAAGTGACCCCATTTTGGAAAGCTAACACCCCAACGTATAATCTATGAGGCATAATGAGTCTTTTGAACGGTTCATTTTTTTCCAGAAGTTTTGGGAAAATGTGGAAAAAAAATGAATACGCATTTTTTTTACGCTAAGTTGTTCATTTATAAGATATTTCCAACACATAGCATGTACATAGCAAAAATTACACCCCAAAATACATTCTGCTACTCCTCCTGAGTATGGCAATACCAAATGTGTGAGACTTTTACACAGCTTGGCCACATACAGAGGCCCAACATGCAAGGAACACCATCAGGTGTACCAGGGACACATAGCATGCACATACCAAGAATTACACCCCAAAATACATTCTGCTTAGCAAAGAGTAAACAAAAGATTACCTGTGGTTTTAGTAGCGCAGCTGTCCACAGGAGGATAGCACTGGTCCAGGCAGCAGGCAGGAACTTGGTCAGCAAAAGCGAACACAATTTTACAGGCAACAGGCAGGAAAACTGTCCATAGTCAATACAGGCAGCAGGCAGGGATACTGTCCATATACAGTCCAGGGTCAGTGCAGGCAGAGATTGTCAGCAGTGCCAAAATATTGGTCCTGGTAGTAGGCAGGAACATGGTCCATCCACGTGGTGTGGTCAGTTCATGCGACAAGCAGAGGCATGATGGCATAGGTCCTACAGGTAGCAGGCAGAAGTAGGGCCTCGTTCAGGACAGAATGGGGACAGGGGTAGAGGCTTCTCCCACCCAAATCTCTTTGAAGCCTCCGAGCCTCCAGACCCTAATCTAGGAATGAGAAAACAAATGAAAGTTTTCTTCATCCAGAAAAACTATTCTGGAGCCCCTCACATATGTGAGACCCCTGTGTAATGAACCCCACTAGTCCACTGGCAGTGTACAAGATCAGTCCAAGAGCCATGGTCAAACAGTCCAGGGTCAGTTCCAGATCAGGCAGAGGTATGTACAGAATTGGTAGGCAGAAGCATGGTCAAATAACAGTCCAGGGTCAGTTCCAGATCAAGCAGAGGTATAAACAGAATCAGTAGGCAGAAGCATGGTCGAATAACAGTCCAGGGTCAGTTCCAAATCAGGCAGAGGTATAAACAGAATCAGTAGGCAGAAGCATGGTCGAACAACAAGCCAGGGTCAGTTACAGAGCAAGCAGAGGCATAAGGGGTGTGAAGGTAAATGGCAGGAAGTGAGGGTTATGTTTACCATACTTCACTAATAATTCAGTGAAGTATGGTAACGGCGGAAACAGTTAATTACGCAGAGGCCTGGTTGGGAAGGACAATCTGCACAATGATAAGTGGTGTCTCTTCTCAATCCTCGTTTAGAGCACACCTGGCATCTTTTCTGACGTTTTTGGCCTGTTGGAGTGGGAGGGATTTTATTGGGAAAGTGGCGTTCAGAGAGTCTGCTTATGACATCGGATCGAATATTTTGTGGTGGGCCGTTTGGGAATATATAAGGGCAGTGGTGATTTCCTCCTGGTAGCCAAGGAAGGGTCTGGGTCTTTCAGTGGAGTTGCGGTAGATAATATAGCTGTTGTATGTGGCCAAATTAAAGAAATTAATAGCAACTTTTTTATACCACTGGTATGTTCTTCTTGTGGCAAGATGAGGTTCGAGCATCTGGTCGTTGAAGTCGACACCCCCCATGAACTTGTTGTATTCATGGATACACAGTGGCTTTTGTATTGGGCCAGTCCTCCTGGTGATCTCAACAAATGTGTTGTTGTGGATCGACGAAAGCATATACACATCCCTTCTGTCCCTCCACTTCACAGCCAGAATTTCCTCATTGCGTAAGCTCGCCGACTCCCCTCTTCTCAGCTTCTTGTTGACGAGGCTTTGAGGAAAGCCCTTCCGGTTCGTTCTTACGGTGCCGCATGCTGGCGTGTTCTTCCTGTGAAGGTTTCGGAACAGGGGCAAACTTGTATAAAAGTTATTCACATAGAGATGGTAACCTTTCTCCAGGAGTGGGTTTATGAGCTCCCAAACCACTTTCCCACTCGATCCGATATATTCTGGGCAATTAGGGGGATGTAGCTGGGTGTCCTTCCCTTCATATACCATGAAGGAATATGTATAACCTGTGGCTCGGTCGCACAACTTGTACATTTTCACCCCATAGCGGGCCCTTTTGGTGGGAATAAATTGTTTTAAGCCCAGCCTGCCAGAAAATTTGATCAGGGACTCATCCACACATACGTGCTGGTCTGGGGTAAACAACTGGGGGAAGATCTGAGAAAAATAATTTATTAGCGGCCAAATTTTATAGAGCTTATCAAAATTTGGGTAATTTCGGGGAGGGCACTGGGTGTTATCATTGAAGTGTAGGAATCTCAAAATCATCAGATATCTGGTCCTGGGCATTACATAGGAAAAGATGGGCATGTGGTAGATGTGGAGGGTTGACCAATAAGCACGGATTTCGTTTTTATTGTTTAGTCCCATACAGAACGTGAGGCCCAAAAAAAATCTAAACTCCTCCACTGTCAGGGGTCTCCACTCATAGGGACGGGCATAATAGGACGTTGGATTACTTGCGATAAATTGTTGTGCATATAGGTTGCACTGGGCCACAATCGATGCAAGCATGTCCTCTGTAAAAATTCAATTGAAAAAATCAATCGGGGAAAAATTTTCTGTGTCCACCTGGACTCCTGGGTGGGCAGTGAAAGGGGGAACGTTAGCTTCTCCTGAATTAGGAGGAAGCCACAAGGGGTTTTGAAGGGAATAGGGAAGGCTAGCATGGGACCGAACCCTTTGGGGCCGAGGTGACACCCCACTGGAACTTGGCCTTTGCCGAGGTACTGCAGTGCTGGTGGATGGCACTGCGGTGCTGGTGGATGGCACTGCGGTACTGGTGGATGGCACTGCCTCATCATTACGCCTTCGTCTGGCGGGCGGACTCTCATCTTCCTCCTCTGAGGCTGTCATTGTCCCACTACTTATGACAGGCTCGTAGTCCATGTCAGAATCGGAACCTGCATAGGAGGAGGAATCCGAAGCGGAGAGCTCCCCGTTGCTCTCGTCGGCCGCAAGAATGTCATAAGCCTCCTCGGCTGAATATAACCTTTGTGACATGCTGATCACAAATGGCACTGATATGTGACACTGATGTGGCAGGTGACACTGACATGGCAGGTGACACTGACGTGGCAGGTGGCACTGACAGATGGCACTGATATGTGGCACTGACGACTGGTGGCACTGACAGATGGCACTGATACGTGGCACTGGTGACAGGTGGCACTGACAGATGGCACTGATACTTGGCACTGGTGACAGGTGGCACTGACAGATTGCACTGATACGTGGCACTGGCAGATGGCACTGGCAGATGGCAGATGGCACTGGCAGATTGGGCTGGCAGATGACACTGGCAGATTGCACTGGCAGATGGGGCTGGCAGATGGCACTGGCAGGTGGCACTGGCACATTGGGCTGGCAGATGACACTGGCAGATGGCACTGGCAGATGGGGCTGGCAGATGGCACTTTATGGGTACTGATGGCACTGAAAATGTGTTTTTGACTCACTTTAGTAATGCTGACACAGATCGCTCTCTCTCTCTCCTCACACGCTGTCTCTGTGTGAGGAGAGAGAAAGCCGGCAATGAGAGATGATCTCATATGTTTATATTTGAGATCATCTCTCATTGGCTGCTGAGATCGCGCTGTAAACGTCCGCTGTGATTGGCCGTTTACAGTGATCTGTGATCTGTCCGTCGGACATGGCCAACACAGATTTTCCCCGCTGCGCGCCCTCGAGGGCGCGCGGGGAGCATGTAAACAGGAGGACGTCCAGGTATGTCCTCCCGGCAGGGAGCGTCCGCGCTGCAGCCGTCTTTCCAACTGGTTAAAGGATGCCACTATTGACTAACAAGTCAACCTGTCCAATCAGGATGAAGAGGAGGGGGACGCCAACCGTTATTGATGAAACAGTTGATGTCCCACTCCACATTGAGGCCCCCGGGAACGTGTGAGCCCAGCTTGAAAATCCAATTTGGTTTCAGCTTGCGATATGGTACGTTTCCCATTACTTCCCCGCCAATGGGAAACATACCTCTCAATAGCTAAAAAGGACCTGTTGGGTCCCGCTTGTGTACACAGAAATACATTTCCTTGTCCAAAATGACAATAGCCCCCCCTTTGGGCGCGGGATGGACCACTATGTCCCGTCTCTTACACAGGAGGTCCAATCCCACTTTAAAATCTTGTGGAGGTATAACTGGTTTTAATTTAAGATCATTAAGATCTCTAATCACTAAATCCCGAAAAATTTTGTATATTTGGCACTAGATTGTTGGGGGGAGTGGACAATGGTAGATGATTCCCTATTGATTCCCTATTATCATCTACCATTGTCCACTCAGGCCTCTCAAATGCCTCATTGTTTAATCCCCCCAACAATCGCCAAATATCAACATTTTTGGGGATTTAGTGATTAGAGATCTTAATGATCTTAAATTAAAACCAGCTATACCTCCACAAGATTTTAAAGTGGGATTGGACCTCCTGTGTAAGAGACGGGACATAGTGGTCCGTCCCGCCGACAAAGGGGGGGCTTTTGTCATTTTGGACAAGGAAATGTATTTCTGTGAGATGACCAGGATCTTATGAGATCCTGATACCTATTCCCCGTTGCTTGTTGATCCCACTGCACGATTTAAACGTGAATTGAAGGAGCTTATTGATAAAGGTTTTGATATGGGCATTCTGGACAAGGAGAGGGAATTTTTGGTTCCCTTGGCGCCTCGGTTACCAGTTATTTATTCTTTGCCAAAGATACACAAGTCCATGGTTAATCCCCTGGGTCGGCCCATCATCAGTGGCATTGACTCTGTAACATCTCGTGTAGGGAAATGCATAGATCGTTACTTACAGCCACTGGTGATGGGCACCCCTCTTTTTTGAGAGACACGAAGCACGTTATTAATGTTTTGCAGTCTCTGGAGTGGAAATCCACATATTTACTGGTAACAGCGGATGTTGCCTCTTTGTATACGGCCATATCACACCAATTAGGTTATGAGGCTGTCCAGTATTTCCTTTCCCAGGATAGGACTATCTCAATCACTCAACGTAATTTTATACTTGAATTGTTAGAGTTCTCCATGACACACAATAATTTTTGGCATGAGGGAGCCCATTTCTGCAAATAAAGGGGGTGGCCATGGGGGCTAAGTTTGCCCCTAGCATGGCCAACCTCTTTATGGCAAAATGGGAGGAAGATACTGTCATGAGTAATAGGCCATCGGAGCTGATAACTTGGAGAAGGTTTATCGACGACATTCTGTTCATATGGGGTGGTGACATTCCATCCTTACAGTTATTCCTATCCCATCTGAACAGTAATGATCGTGGTATAGTTCTTAGTCATGAACTGAGCTCTACTGATATCCACTTTCTGGATTTTAAAATATCCATTGTGGAAAACAGATTGGTCACTACCCTGTTTTTTAAACAAACAGACCGCAATGGCTACATTCCTCTTGATTCTTACCATCATAGTTCCTGGTTGGCAGCCGTACCCAAGGGGCAGTTTCTGCCATTGCTCCAATCTGGCAGATTTTAACAAAGAGGCAGTGATCTTGAAAAATAGTTTCCTCGCTAAGGGCTATGATGGCAATACCCTAGATTTTGTTATATCTGAAGTCAGCAATAGGGATCGTCAGGCACTCTTGGCACATAAGCCCCCTAAAGTTGGGAATAATGATGGCTATGGTCTGGCCTTTATTACAACTTTTTCAAGACAACTTTGGGCCATTAAGAGAATTATAAAAAAAACATTGGCCAGTGATAAGGAATGACCGAGTCCTGGGTCCTTTGCTATCGGAAAGACCTAATGTAATTTTTAGAGGTGCCATGAGTCTTAGGAATACGATAGCTCTGAATGTTCCTGATCCACCCAAGAAGCCAACATTTTTTGGAGACCTTAAGGGTTTTTACCCTTGCGGTAAATGTAGAGCCTGTAAGCTGAATTTTCAGCAGGGTAGGAGATTTACTGACTTCACCTCCAGTGGCACTGGTCTTACGTACCCCATTCGTACATTCATTACATGTTCGACCAAATGTGTGGTCTACCTCCTTAGGTGCCCATGCGGTCTGGAATATGTAGGGCGTACGGTCCGTATGCTACATATACGTTTGGGGGAACACATAGTCAACATTTGTAAGGGCTATGATAAACATAATGTTAGTAAGCATTACGATCTTAAACACAAGCGGGACCCAACAGGTACTACCTTTTTAGCTATTGAGAGGTATGTTCCCCATTGGCGGGGAAGTAATGGGAAACGTACCATATCGCGAGCTGAAAACATTAGGATTTTCAAGCTGGGCTCACACGTTCCCGGGGGCCTCAATGTGGAGTGGGACATCCACTGTTTCATCAATAACGGTTGATGTCCCCCTCCTCTTCATCCTGATTGGACAGGTTGACTTGTTAGTCAATAGTGGCATCCTTTAATGGAGTATATGCATTTATTCATGCTTCTCTGGACATGCTCCACTAGATGAATGTTATCCATTATACGCCATTTTTTATATATATTTTTTATATTCTTTAGAGGATCAGCAATTTTATATAAGTTGTCTATAGTTATATTTTTTGCATTATATAATTGTTAGCCCTTTATATAACATCTTTGTAATCATTTATTGCATATGGGTTATCATATATGTGTGAAGTGTATGTCAGGGTAATTCACTGACAGTGATGTTTAGCGGCATTATAGGTGCAGACTATAACAATTTTTTAACATTTAATATCTATTATTTATTTTGAATGTTCTGATTGCTATGAGCATACGGATTGCAATTAGTATCTGCAACCACTAGATGGTGCTATACTTGCCATCGGAACTAGGGTGTATAATTGTATCACCTTTATTATGTAATTTTGCTTTTAAAAGTTTCTTTTAAAGTCTTCCAGCTATTTAACACCCAGCTGAGATAGTGGAAACTTTTTCGCTGCGTTATTTCCCTTGAATGGAGTGTTTTACTAACTTGGTTCATGTACATGAACTGGTGGGTCCGGGCTAGGTTTTGTGCGGCCTCTGATTGGCTACACTCTTAGCCTATGGTGCCGCTCTATTCATTGTTTGGGGACTATAAAAATATGGGGCGCAAGTGTGTGGGCATACCCCTGATGACGTCACGCTGTTGACGAAACGATCGTCGGGTAACCACACCCACACAACTTGCGCATGCGCAATCGCGTTTTAAAACTCGTGTAGAGAGTTTTTTTTCTTTGTCAATGCACTGTCAGTTACAATCAGACTGCTGGCGTCTTTTGCTACTTTGCTGGTCTTTGTAAAGACTGCTTTTAATTTGTTTTATTGCTCGGTGGAGCCTAAATAAAGGATCCTTATTTAAAAAATTATCACACGATTTGGAGCCCCTTTTCTGTTTTATAGGTAATATCCTGGGACACCTGCCGTGATACAACCGCTCAGTTCCTGAGAGCAGGTAACTTCTGATGCAGAGTTTGGCACCTGGATGACCCTGGATCGATCTGATATCTGACCTGATACGCCTTAAAGACCAGTGTTCTGGTAAACCTCCACTTTACATTTAAAGAAAAGATGATGGGATCTGCGTGGTCAATTTGAACACTATTCATGAAATCTTATCACTTTTAAAACACGCACTTTGAATGTTTTTTCTCACCCTGGAAGTTTTTTTGCTTATATCACGTTCTTTGCACTTTATTTCTTGATATATGGATATTTATTTGGACATTATAAGCACTAATTTAAATGCATCAATTTTATGTGTTTGCATAATTTTTCACTTAGCATATGTTCTTTCACCATTCAGGTATGGTTTTTATGATTCGATCACATTTTATTGATATTCTCATCAATATTAATATTTTCATCAATATTTGTCAGGTGTTTGAGTTACATATTGAGTAATCACTTAATTTTTTTAATTTTACACTTGAACGCTGCACTTTTTTCCTTTAACACAGTTTTTTGCCCGGTATCTGGGTTATAGTGTTCAGCTGCCCCTATTGTGACTTACTGAGCGCAGATTCCTTTACCTTTTAAAGATACAACTATGTTGGTGTTCCTTATCAATTTAACAGTGTATTTTATTTTTTATTTTTTTTTAAATGTAACTGCCTACTTCCAAACTGTCATTTGAAGTAAAACACATAGCCCAGTATTATTCTACACAATTTTTTTATTGTGCATTAAAAAAGAAAACAAATACAATTAGACATTAGACATTACAGAAATTAACCAAAAAGTGTATTCTATGCATCCAAAAATATACCAAATCAAATCATTATTCAACCAAAACATAAAATAAAAGCCTCATGCATGTGTCCTGCTTCTTAATATAGGGGGTCAACAATGCCAAGAGTTGGTGAAAGCAGGGGTCCACCATCCGGAGATAATTCCGAAAATCATTTGGATTATTTTCCTGGAGCTCCCGCAGCAAAGGCATATGATATAATTGATCACGATAATAAAGCAACCAATTTTTGGTCCAAGAAATCCTCCTCCTCCTCCTCCTCCTCCTCCTCCTCCTCCTGTTCCTGGACTGGACTTGGGTCAAAGCAATAACTCCAAGGGCAATAATAAATAACACGTTATCTCCTCCGATGCCGCAACATGTCTGGTTGACAAACGGCTGTTCAGAAATTCGCTAAAATGAAAAAGCATGAAATGAAAAGCGTGAATCAACACTCACCAAACTTCTACTAACACGAAATTAGCAGAAGGAGCCCAAAGGGTGGTGCTAAAGAGCTGAAAAAACATGTAGTACGTCTCTAAATCCATGGTTTGTTGGCCGACAATTCCTTGCCGTTTGAATGCAAGACAAAATCCAGGCACACGCCTTCGGACAAAAGTCCAAGGTTTTGTCTGTGGAAAATCCAATTGTGTGTACGAGGCTTTAGAGTGCAATATATGAAAAATTGTCCATTGAAACTTTCCATAGATATGTGTTCAATTTTCAACAAAACATAACTTCACTCAGTTGTGCCACACTTCTCTGTGATGTGACTCTTTGTAACTCCCAGTGTTTCCCACACTCGTCAGAGATTATGGTCCCCTAAAATGCACCTTAATAATCTCCCTATTCTGGATACTTCACTTCCCACAGCCACAAATGGGAAGAGGATGCAAGAAAAACAAGGGAAAATACTACATCACTTATTAACGTTTATTAAAATCATTAAAAACATAAATCATCCCATTCACTTGTTAGCATGCCCCTTAGGCACAAGCAGAAAGTTTAGTATTGTATAGTCAGTGCCGCTACACCTGCATCTTGCTGCGTGTCAATGAGCGGATATGACGTCAGTAGCAGAACCATATCCAATGTGCTTCATTATTAAAAATGTACGTCTGGAGATGCTTCAGGTCTGATATGGATTTTATTTGCCATGAGGTCTCCCTCAAAGTCTATACCAGAACCTTATCCAAGGCCAGGCGTGCAGCCCCCCTCCTAAACTATGCTAGACTACATGCCCTCAACATGGGGGGGGGGGGGGGATTGGTACTTGTTGATGAGGACAATGATCCAACCCTGGACTGGGGGTTTGCGGGCTATCGGAATCTGAAAGCCCCCTTTAACAGTAAGGGGCCCCAGATTCTGCCCCCCCCCCCCCCATGTGAATGAGTATGGAGTACTTACTCATTCATCAAAAAAGTGTTAGGTGTAAATAAAAACACAACACAGTTATTGACTAAGTCATTTATTTAAAAAAAAAAAGAAGGAAAATGTCCTTGATGTGTATCAATCACATCATCAATCACATCCATCCAATGATGTAGGTCCACATCAATCGCTATGAACAACCGCTGCAGAGACCCCACCGCTCCTGTCGATTGCCCAGTGCTGCATAACACTCCACTTAGCCCCACTGCTGAAGTAAACAAAGGGGTTGAGACAGCCAGAGCCTTCACTAATCATCTATGAACATGTCCATATTTGCTCAATGATCTCATAAGGGGATGGGGGAAGCAAAGTGTCATTTGGTGCCAGATAAGCAACAGGAGCATTAAGGTTTCGGCAGGCGTTGGGTTTTTTTCTTTCTTCATGGGGGTTGGTGGTCATCGTTCATTGTGATTGACTTGGACCTACATCGCTGGACCAAGTGATTGATGATGGATGTGCATCGGGGGGGCATTTTTTAAAAAAAAAATTTGTTTTTGTTTACACTCTCCTTTTTTTTGGTGAATGAGTAGGGTACTATGTATGTGCCTAACAGCAGGGATGAGTTATTGGCTGTTAGGATGCCAGCTTCTTAACCTGAAAAAATGCAGGGACGTGTTTTTGGTGCTTGCCCATCGAAGTCTATGGGGCCAAATTGCAGCTGCATTTCCAAAGTAGCACAGGACTCTTTACCAAAAACGTGTTGTGCGGTGCTACATTGACATGAACAGGCATTATAGAGAATAATGTGATTTCCATTTCCACTCAAGTTGCACCTGAAATCACACAAGTGAGAACCAGGCCATTACGTAATCACCAGACCAGATATCAGCTATAATAGGAACTTCACTCTGCCTACCCCCCCCCCCCCCCCCCCCCAAAAAAAAAAATCTTTATTGCTTGTCCCTTTTTAAGGTAAAAAAAAAAAAACGTACCAATTAGACCATGTAGTCCTGCGTTGTCTTGCACAAAGCAAACATCCTCCCTTTACCCCTCTTCTCCATCTTTAATTCAGATCTTGTGCATGCGCAGAAACTCCACACGGCTCTACTAGGTCTAAGGGACCTGTCAGACAGCTCCCCAGCATGTGGGCAGACATAGAACTGGCAGAGACAGCATGGTGCGTGCCCATGCGTGACATCCTACACAGAGCTCCTGGAATGGCAATGCCATACCAAGAGGCAGTATGTGAGATGTTGTGATTCCTATATCTTCTGCGCCATTTAGTGGCCACAATATATTTTTAAGCTTGATTGAGGCAGAACTAGCGGCAAAACGTATTATTTCATTTTGGATAGAGTAAAGAAGGGTCATAACCCCTGCCAGATTTTTTTTTAAACTTCTGTGTCCCCTTGTGGAGATTTCCCTTCACTTCCTGTCCCATAGCCAAACAGGATGTGAGAGGAAATCCTTACACTTTCTTTGGGACCCCCAGGTCACAAGAACTAGTGTCCCCATTGGAAGATTTACCCACTATTACTTTTCTGGGAACAACCCAAAAATTGTGATTTTCTTTTACTTTCACTTTCAACGATAATGGTAGACAGGGCAAATAGGGAGCGTGAATCTCCTTAACAAGGGCACAGACAGCAATAAAAACTGACAGGTGTTCTAATCCCTCTCCACTCTATCCAAAACAAAAAAAAAAGACTTTTGCCTTTAGTTATACTGTACTTTAAGGGTCCACTCACACCAGCTACTGCGTTATAACGTAGCAGCTGGTGTGCGAATGCAATCCGGCGGGATTAACATACACTGTTCTCTTCTTTATAAAATAAACTTTTATTTTTATATCAAATTCTATTTCTTTTTTATTTTTATATAACAAATTACAGACAAAACACATATAAAGCAACAATAAGGAGAGGAAAAAAAAAAAAAAAAAAAATCTGCAATATTTCAATAGACAATTTCCTTTTCTTTCCTTCTTCCAATTAAGCAAATATATAAGCCTCAACACCATTATATTTCATTTCTTAAATTAATTTATGATCCACTGCCCAAAATAAATGTAAGAAAGGGAAAAAAAAAAACACATTCCAGAGAGAAAAAGAGAAGGGGATGGGGGAAAGAAAGAAGAAGAGAATTCCCCTCTCGCTCAACCCCCACCCACCCCCCCCCCCCCATGTGATCAAAAATGAAGTCCTGGAATACTACATAATACCCAGGAGCAACCACCACACTCAGCAATAATTTAGGTTTTACCCCCTGCACTATTTAGGATAGGGGGTAGCAACCATTCACAAAGACTAGAAAACAAAGATACATAAGACGTATACCCCACACTCCACTTTCAGCCTAAATTAGAACATCTATCCATATTTTCAGAAATTTCCAAGATATATTACACTGAAGATAAGGTATATTTCTCGAATAGTACATATTTATCCATTTCTTTTACCCAATCCTCAAGGGTAGGAGGGTTAGGTGAGATCCATCGAGAGGCTATTAATTTACGTGCCAAAAAACGTATTCTCATTATAGCAACTGCTTCATCGTATACTAAATTGTTACAATTTATATACCCAAGGAGACACAGGACAGGATCAGGAGTGAGTGAGATGTCGTATAGAGAATTTATCATATCTATCACATCCTGCCAATACCAATGCAATTTTGGGCATCTCCAAAACAAGTGTATAAAAGAACCAGAAGATTTCACTCATCTTGGACATTCAAAATTCTCCCTTCTACCTACTCTATGCAGCAGTTCTGGAGTACGGTACCCCCTGTACAAGATAAAAAGTTGGATCATTCTATGTGTTGGAGATAACGAGACAAGCTGAACATTCTTCATTATTTGGTCCCATATTTCTTCCAAATCCACATCAATGTCTGTCTCCCATTTCTGTCTACATGGAATCGGAAATTTAAGAAGCATTTCAGATAATAATTTCATATATTTGTTTGAGATAATTCCCTTGGTATTATTTGCTTGGACTACACTGTCCAAGATGGGGACTTTGTAGAAAGGGACGGTCTGGGCCATACCTTGTTTTTTAAGAGCGTGTCTTAATTGTAAGTATGGAAAAAACACCTTTTATCCAAGCCATAGTCAATACAGAGCTGCTGATAAGTTTTCAGCACTCCATCAAAATACAATTGCATCAAGGTATTAATCCCTGCACATTCTAGAAAATCCTTCAAAAAGGTAAAAAAAAAAAAAAAAAAAAAAAATATTCGACAACGATATATAGTGTATCCCTGAATACCCAATATTATTTTAATAGATTGCCAGACCTTATACAGTAGCTCACAAAAGTGAGTACACCCCTCACATTTTTGCAAATATTTTATTCTATCATTTCATGTGACAACACTGATGAAATTAAACTTTTCTACAATGTAAAGTAGTGCGTGTACAGCTTGTATAACAGTGTAAATTTGCTGTCCCCTCAAAATAACTCAACACACAGCCATTAATTAAAGTGGGGGTGGTGCTGTGCTGTGCCCCCGATGAAGTCACGTGGTGTGACGTCACGCGTAGGGACAAGGAAAGGCACTCAGACTGACGGAGGCAACGAGCTCGGCGCTCGTATCAGATAAGCACATTTTTAAATTTTGTTTGTGAGTACCGCTCTTACTGTTTGCTAATAAATTCAATACTATTGTTTAAACTACTACACTATACGGCTACCCCTCATTTCTTTCATACACTCCGGCATTGGCGTGAGGACAAGGGAGCATACACCTGGACCCAGGGATAGGTAACGCACCCACCCAGGCAGGCGCTGTGTTTGAGGGAGAAAGAAGCTGACACCACCACTTCATTTCTTTATATGCGGTTAACCCTTTGCCGCAAGGTAAGGGTCCATTACTTACTTAAGTGTACTTACACGAAGAGGATCTATCCCCACTGCTAAGGACACCTTACCGCACAGATTTCCTCTTTTGTCCAGGGCTTGCACACCCTATGCTTAGTTCACTAGAAGAAGAACATATTATAGACTGTTGATTGCAATATTTTTCTATATCACGAACTTGCATGCAGCATATTTATCCATGACCATTCATTTGGCATTTGGCATTTTTTCTATTATCGTGCTATATAGCCTGTACTTGCATTCAGTATTTTTTTGCACTTTGCATTTGCACATTGTCTTTAGTGTATTTTGCATACGTTTTGGTTTAGCCACACAGACTAACTATATTTAGTAACTTTCTGCAATCTTTCTGCATTTTTCCTGTGTTTTTTGCCCTTATTATTGATTTTAGGTATTTCATTTATATTTATTTGGTATCCCACCATACTGCATTATCTGCATATATTGCATTATTTGCACACTCCTTTCGTTTATCACTCATCACACACCTTATAGTATGTTTGCTATTACCGTTTATTTTCTCACGCTATTGCGCAGCTTTACCTACGCACACTTGCACAAGCACTTCTTGGATATAATTTTATGCACTTTTGGATAATTGTTTGCACAATTCATATGTTTACCTATATATATTTCTATATGTGTTTTTAGTTCCGTATATTTTAATGCACCTTGCTCATGGTGTTTTTTACTATTTTTGGTGCTATTAGTTTTCTTAACACTCACTCACCGTATTAACCTAGATTATTGCCATATTTTATTTATTGTTATTTTAGGTGTTATTAGCTTTCTTAAGCACTCACGTACCGTATTTATGTATATTATTGCTATATTTTAGTATTGCTTATATCCACCATTTTATTGCTCTTTATACAAGCTTTTAGTTATAGAGAGATATATAACTAATTGAAGATATTGTTTATAGATAGCTCACAGACAGCTGTCTCCCATCACACCATTTCCAGTTAGGGGATCTCTATCGACCCCCATATTGCTAGTTAGCAGCAGCTCTGCTCACTTCCCTGGGGTACAGCGCAGCACCACCCCCACAATACTCTTTTTGGTAGGTACGGTTTGACCTACATCTGGTGCTTGCAGCAGTCCCCCCACACTCTCTCCCCACCTTCCTCCTCCACGGAAGCGCAGGAATACTTTACTACACACAGCTATTAATCAAACGTTGGTATTGGTGAGATAAAATACTAAAAACAGCGCTAAAACAGTGAGATAATTAAATCTTTCCGTGCAAAGTCCATGAATCTGTGTCATAAACAGTATTGTACTAGTAGGTAGTCCTTGAGTGTTTCTGAGAAAGTAGTGCACAGTTCAATCAGGTAGTGACTTTCCTTGTGATATATAGTGTATACAGTTGTATATCCAAGCACCGTTATAGACAGCTTCACCACGTGAGGCACTCTCCCCTCAGGGGGTTAAACTCACCGGAATGACAATTTAAACAGGCCTTAAGATATGGGGTATCGCTATGGCTACCACTGCCCAGGACGCGTCACACATCCACCGTTATACAGGGTCTGGTCACTTCCTCAGATTTAGGTATCAGCAACAAGGAATCAGGGGTTCAGAGGGGAATCAACTCGCAATGATGGTCATAAAAAAGCGGAGAGAATAGCATCCATAGCGTAATCCCGTTTTTATTTCACAACATTAAAAACAATGAACCCTACAACTTCCCCTTTAAGAAAATAACGTACAATAAGCATTCTTTGAAAACAGCATGTAAAGTAATCACTTGCGTGTGGGGAATGGGTAGATGGCAATCCTCCACTTGGCCACAGCAGCAGTAACGTTCCTCCTGGATCAGCGTGTGTGTGTCTCTGCTGACACTTCGCGTCACTTCCGGGTGGGTGGTTAGCGCTGGTGGAGCGCAAACGATACTTCCGGTCAAACGTCGTGTAGGCCACGTCCTGACGCGTTTCGTCACTTCCTGACTTCAACAGAGGGCGTGGCTACACGACGTTCAGGCCGGTTTAAGTACCCGACTGGTCTGGATTGTGGCCAATCAGGGAGCTCAAAAACCGGACTTAGTTACCATGGCGATCAGACGCCGTGGTTCTATACTCAGTATAGACAGGAAATAGAGTCATACATCATCCTATACAGATGCCAGCACATAATCGCATAGCAAATCAGTACATATTAAAAATGGATGGAATAACATTCTATTAGTAAACCTCAGGATAAAATTGTGGTGGGCATCAGCACACTGGGAACGGGAGCTGACATCTTATGTGCAGCAATGACTCAAATTGATTTTAACACAAGATCATTAATAAACAAACCCAATGGTGAAACAGCAGTACATATGGGATATTGTAAATATATCCATACTGAATTAAATAAGTTGGCACAATATTTAGATAAATAAATAAATAAATATAGTTAAATAGATGCAAGCCATACAGAGTGAGATATGTGATAAAACCACAGTCAGAGGGATTTCAGGGGTTTTTTTTATATTAAAAAAATACATATATATATTAAAAATTAAAAAATATTAAAAAATATATATATATTAAAATATGTTAAGACCCACAAGGAAAAATATATATATAAAAAAATATATATATTAAAATATGTTAAAAGCCACAAGAAAAATAGATAAATAGATGACTGTGTGTTTAAGGGACTAAAAATTCACATTAACACGTATATAGAAGAATTATTTGTATTAAAAGTATCTATATTGGAATATTCAAATACTAAAAAAATACATATAAAAATACACATAGACCTATGTGCATTTTAAAACACTTAAAAAAGTTCGTTTTAAAATAGTGGTACACTGATTAGACGTTAATTATAGATATATATACATAAGGAATATTTTATGGTAATAATAAGACTCCTTTATGATGATCCACCATAAATACTAAATGGGTTAAATATGTATAGACTAAATAATATATATATAAAAAAATATATATATACTTAAAAAAATATATATATATGAGATATATATACATATAAAATACACATCCCTCTACACTATTATCCAACATGACGACGCTCTGTTGGCTCTGAATTGGGCCTTATGCCAGAGGGAAGACATCAAACACAAACATAAATTGTTTTTAAGACATGCTCTTGATTTTAGTTTAAGCCACAATTATTTTTGGTATAATGGGTGTTTTTATCAACAGAAAAGAGGCGTAGCCATGGGTGCCAAATTTGCACCTAGCATCGCTAATCTTTTTATGGGGGAGTGGGAAGATAAAAGGATTTTTGCTTTTAAACCAGATAACTTGATCTTTTATAAAAGATATATTGATGACCTGTTTTTTATTTGGTCAGGCTCTCGGACCTCGCTACAACAATTCATTGATGAACTGAATTGCAATACTAATAATATTGTCCTGACAAGCGAGATAAGTGACTCAAGCATTAACTTTTTAGACGTCAATATTTTTAGAGAAAGTAATAAACTGTACACTAGAGTCTTTTTCAAGCCAACTGACTCTAACAGTTATTTACCAACACAAAGTGGCCACCACCCTTTGTGGCTGAGAAATATTCCTAAAGGGCAATTCACTAGGATTCGAAGGAATTGCACCAAGGACACAGATTTTGACATCCAATCACTAATAATAAAAAAGAAATTTGAAGAGAAAGGATATAAAGGAATACACTTGGATAAAACCATCAAGGAGATAGCTGCGACCCCAAGAATCACGTTGTTGGAAGATAAACCACCTGGTACTACAACTAAAAATACCCAGGAATGGAGCTTTATCTCAGGGTTCCACAATCAATTCAAGGAAGTAGAAAACATATTCCACACACATTGGCATATTCTTCTCATGGACAAAATCCTAAAACCGTCCTTGCCTGAGATACCCAGTTTTATCTATAGAAGGGCACCGAGCTATGCGGACAAGATCGTCAAGAAAGTTATAGACCCCCCATCCAAACACCCTACTTTTTGGGATAGAGACGGCTTTTTCTCTTGTAGAAAATGCAAACCCTGCAGAGAAGTGGCCCGCCCATTGAGAGCACTTGAATCATTCACGTCTACTACCAATAACAGAGAATTTAAAATTAAGGACTTCATTACATGTAACACAGCCTACGTAGTGTATGCGATCCAATGCCCATGCAATTTAATTTACATAGGCCGGACAAAGAGACTATTGAGGATCAGGATTGCTGAACACATTGCTAATATCAAATTAGGCTACAAAGATCATAATTTGTCGTTACATTTTAAGTTACACCATAACCAAGACCCGTCGGGTCTACAATTTTGGGGCATTGATCATCTCAACCCATCATGGAGAGGATGCAATCAGGTGCGGGAACTGTCCAAGAGAGAGACAGAATGGATTTTCCTTGTAGACACGCTCTCGCCTAAAGGGTTAAATGTTGATTTAGATATCAACTGCTTTATCAGCGACTATTAAGCATGTCTGTCTTCTATAACCTATACCAGTGATGGCGAACCTTTTTGAGCCCGAGTGCCCAAACTGCAAACCAAAACGACTTATTTTTTTCAAAGTGCCAACACGGCAATTAAACCTGAATAACACGGTTTTAGTTTAGAAAAAACTATTCGTACAGTTTTTCAAACTAATTAACAGCAGAGTATTGCACAGTATGGGCAGAGTATTGCACAGCATGGGCACAGCATGGGCACAGCATGGGCAGAGTATTGCACAGCATGGGCAGAGTATTGCACAGCATGGGCAGAGTATTTCATAGCATGGACAGAGTATTGCACAGCATGGGCAGAGTATTGCACAGCATGGACAGAGTATTGCATAGAATGGGCAGAGTATTGCAGAGTATTGCACAGCATTGGCACAGCATGGGCAGAGTATTGCACAGCATGGGCAGAGTATTGCACAGCATGGGCAGAGTATTGCACAGCATGGGCAGAGTATTGCACAGCATGGACAGAGTATTGCACAGCATGGACAGAGTATTGCATAGAATGGGCAGAGTATTGCACAGCATGGGCACAGCATGGGCAGAGTATTGCACAGCATGGGCAGAGTATTGCACAGCATGGGCAGAGTATTGCACAGCATGGACAGAGTATTGCACAGCATGGACAGAGTATTGCACAGCATGGACAGAGTATTGCACAGCATGGGCAGAGTATTGCACAGCATGGACAGAGTATTGCACAGCATGGACAGAGTATTGCACAGCATGGACAGAGTATTGCAGAGTATTGCACAGCATGGGCACAGCATGGGCAGAGTATTGCACAGCATGGGCAGAGTATTGCACAGCATGGGCAGAGTATTGCACAGCATGGACAGAGTATTGCATAGAATGGGCAGAGTATTGCAGAGTATTGCACAGCATGGGCAGAGTATTGCACAGCATGGGCAGAGTATTGCACAGCATTGCATCTCTCTCTCTCCCCCTCTCCCCTCGCACTGTAGGGCGTGCGGGAGCAAGATTCTCTGGGAGGACGTCCATGGACGCCCTCCCAGAATAAGCCGACCGTGCTGTAGCCATCTTTTGGCTATGGCCCGGTCGGCAATTGGTTATAAAACTTACTTTTTACGTGATTTGATGGAATCGGTGTGGTCAGTCCCCAGTCGCTCCTGTCGCTTCGTTCACTCCGGTCGCTGTGGTGTCCGTGTGTCAGGTGATACCCCCCGCACGTGAGTCAGATGTTTGCAAGCGGGGGTGTGGCGTCAGTGTTCTCTGGGGAAAGTTCTCCCCAGAGAATTGTGGGGGATGTAGTCCTCGGGAGCGGACGCCGTGACTACAGTGACTACAGTGTATGACTGTAGTCACAGCGTGCCCATAGAAACGGCTCGGCGTGCCGGCAGCGGCACGCGTGCCACGCGTTCGCCATCACTGACCTATACAATCTCTCATAGAGTGACATAACCTTAAAATTCCCCTGATTTCTTTTAATATGTGTATTTTATATGTATATATATCTCATATATATATATTTTTTTAAGTATATATATATTTTTTTATATATATATTATTTAGTCTATACATATTTAACCCATTTAGTATTTATGGTGGATCATCATAAAGGAGTCTTATTATTACCATAAAATATTCCTTATGTATATATATCTATAATTAACGTCTAATCAGTGTACCACTATTTTAAAACGAACTTTTTTAAGTGTTTTAAAATGCACATAGGTCTATGTGTATTTTTATATGTATTTTTTAGTATTTGAATATTCCAATATAGATACTTTTAATACAAATAATTCTTCTATATACGTGTTAATGTGAATTTTTAGTCCCTTAAACACACAGTCATCTATTTATCTATTTTTCTTGTGGCTTTTAACATATTTTAATATATATATTTTTTTATATATATATCTTTCCTTGTGGTTCTTAACATATTTTAATATATATATATTTTTTAATATTTTTTAATTTTTAATATATATGTATTTTTTTAATATAAAAAAAACCCCTGAAATACCTCTGACTGTGGTTTTATCACATATCTCACTCTGTATGGCTTGCATCTATTTAACTATATTTATTTATTTATTTATCTAAATATTGTGCCAACTTATTTAATTCAGTATGGATATATTTACAATATCCCATATGTACTGCTGTTTCACCATTGGGTTTGTTTATTAATGATCTTGTGTTAAAATCAATTTGAGTCATTGCTGCACATAAGATGTCAGCTCCCGTTCCCAGTGTGCTGATGCCCACCACAATTTTATCCTGAGGTTTACTAATAGAATGTTATTCCATCCATTTTTAATATGTACTGATTTGCTATGCGATTATGTGCTGGCATCTGTATAGGATGATGTATGACTCTATTTCCTGTCTATACTGAGTATAGAACCACGGCGTCTGATCGCCATGGTAACTAAGTCCGGTTTTTGAGCTCCCTGATTGGCCACAATCCAGACCAGTCGGGTACTTAAACCGGCCTGAACGTCGTGTAGCCACGCCCTCTGTTGAAGTCAGGAAGTGACGAAACGCGTCAGGACGTGGCCTACACGACGTTTGACCGGAAGTATCGTTTGCGCTCCACCGGCGCTAACCACCCACCCGGAAGTGACGCGAAGTGTCAGCAGAGACACACACACGCTGATCCAGGAGGAACGTTACTGCTGCTGTGGCCAAGTGGAGGATTGCCATCTACCCATTCCCCACACGCAAGTGATTACTTTACATGCTGTTTTCAAAGAATGCTTATTGTACGTTATTTTCTTAAAGGGGAAGTTGTAGGGTTCATTGTTTTTAATGTTGTGAAATAAAAACAGGATTACGCTATGGATGCTATTCTCTCCGCTTTTTTATGACCATCATTGCGAGTTGATTCCCCTCTGAACCCCTGATTCCTTGTTGCTGATACCTAAATCTGAGGAAGTGACCAGACCCTGTATAACGGTGGATGTGTGACGCGTCCTGGGCAGTGGTAGCCATAGCGATACCCCATATCTTAAGGCCTGTTTAAATTGTCATTCCGGTGAGTTTAACCCCCTGAGGGGAGAGTGCCTCACGTGGTGAAGCTGTCTATAACGGTGCTTGGATATACAACTGTATACACTATATATCACAAGGAAAGTCACTACCTGATTGAACTGTGCACTACTTTCTCAGAAACACTCAAGGACTACCTACTAGTACAATACTGTTTATGACACAGATTCATGGACTTTGCACGGAAAGATTTAATTATCTCACTGTTTTAGCGCTGTTTTTAGTATTTTATCTCACCAATACCAACGTTTGATTTTATACTATCACCCTTATATAATTGTTTCATTTAAACAGCTGCTTAGATTAATTTAAGATATTTATGAATATTTAGTATTTATTTATATATCTGACCTTATATCATCTGATTTATGTTTATAACTGTGGACACACATCCAGCGCTGAGTAGTGTATAATTATAGGCCATTGATTCTACACTCTACTGTTCACACAGCTATTAATGTCTAAAACGCTGACAACAAAAGTGAGTAAACAATAAGTGTCATGCTCTACTTCAGTATGTCACAGTACATGTTGCTACAATGTAAAGTAGTGAGTGTACAGCTTGTATAACAGTGTAAATTTGCTATCCTCTCAAAATAACTCAACACACAGCCATTTATGTCTAAACCGCTGGCAACAAAAGTGAGTACACCCCTAAGTAATAATGTCCAAATTGGGCCCAATTAGCCATTTTCCCTCCCTGGTGTCATGTGACTCGTTAGTGTTACAAGGTCTCAGGTGTGAATGGGGAGCAAGCGTGTTAAATGTGGTGTCATCACTCTCACTCTCTCATACTGGTCACTGGAGGTTCAACATGGCACCTCATGCAAAGAACTCAATGAGTATCTGAAAAAAAGAATTGTTGCTCTACATAAAGATGCTAGAGGCTATAAAAAGATTGCCAAGACCCTGAAACTGAGCTGCAGCACATTGGCCAAGACCATACAGCTGTTTAACAGGACGGGTTCCACTCAGAACAGACCTCGCTGTGGTCGACCAAAGGGGTTGAGTGCACCTACTCAGCGTCCTATACAGAGGTTGTCTTTGGGAAATAGATGTATGAGTGCTGCCAGCACTCTTCCCCACAAGGGGGAAGACTGTGGAGACTTTGCATGTGGAGAGCGAAATTGCATGGAAGAGGGGGCCCAAGAAAATGTTTGCCCAGGGTCCAGTCAATATTAAAGACGGCCCTGTGTGTTGGCATAACCACTTTAGTCTTGATCAGGAAAACATGGGACAGGGTGACAACAGAGGAGCCCAGTTGGAAAGCAATTGTTACCCCATACCAGGAAGTGCCTGAATGAGAAGCTTAATGGCAGGATATTCAAATGAAGTCTGCAGATTTCAAAAAAGATCAAAAATAATTTTAAAATTACACTACTATGTTAAAGTTTATACAAGATTTAATTCATGAAAGTGTTTATAAAGCCTTAACATTTTTACCTCCATGCATTCCTTGCATTAGGGTAAAAAAATGCTTAAAGTGTAAGTTCACCCTTACAGAAAATCTGTAAGGTGAACTTACACTGGGGACTAGCTCTCCCTAACTTTCAAGTTTTCTACTGGGCAGCAATGTTGGTCTCAGTTCAGTGGTGGTTTAGGGGTTCTAAATTCAATGCAGGAACTTGCTTAGAGGCAGTGTGTCTAGGCTCTTTAGCGTATCTACGAAATTTCACATATAGAGGGCCAAAGGCGTATGCTGCAGTTCCTGGTCCGACGCATGCCACCTGGAGAGTTTGGATGGCTGCTCAGTGGTGGTTTCTGCATCCTAATCAGTGGTCACCGGCGCAGCCCTTGTGAGGAAACCCAAGTTTGACACTGTTCCTTACGCTCCTGGATCATCAAATCTGGGCACGATACGGAATTACATCCTTAATAGATGTCATGGCTGCGGGAGTAATGTTATCATTCTCTGAACTGTCTCTTAACTTCCATCTGCCATCTGGATGCGTTTCAGGACCTACAGCTTCAACATGCTGCCAGGGCTCAATTGCCTCTCCTTCAGGCTGATCCCATAAAGGAATTGCTGTCTCTGGGAGATTTAGGTAAACCCCTATCGGCCCTATATGGAGCACTCTTGGGAAATGACTCCCCTAAGATAAATTGTGGGAAATGTGGCGTACTGACATTGCGTCACTAGACAAAGAGGATTGGGAGGACTGTCTCAATCATGGCCCCAAACTAGTTATCTCTTCCTGGGATAAACTTATTCAAGTGAAATTATTACATAGAATTTACTATACCCCCCAGAAACTCCATCATATTTTTCCAGAGACCCTGTTTGCCCAAAGTGTAAATTGCATGATGGTTCCTTTATCCATATGTTTTGGGATTGCCCTGTTATCTCAACCTACTGGATGGCAATATCTGCAGGGATTAATTCCCGGTTGCAATTATCCCTGCTGGTATTGCCAGAGCTGGCCTTGTTGGGTGTCCATGAGGATGCCCAATGCTCCCACCACTCTAAATTACTGATTTCTCTTGTTTTATGCCAAAAAGGAGATTCCTATGAAATGGACCTCGACACCGCCCCCCCCCCCCCCCCCCCCCGGCTCTCTCCTCCTGGGAAGTACTGATAGATGCAGCCTTGCCAATGTAAAAAATCACATACATGAATAGAGGGTGTCAGTGGACATATGATAAGGTGTGGGCTCCTTGGACCTCCACCTGAGCATATTATCTGTTGTATACTATATTGCACTATATATTTTATCTAGCACAATAAGTTGGTTATGTAAAAACTTTAGTTCCCCCCCTTCTCTCTCTTTCCATGTCGGGTCCTCCCCACGCCCTCTCTTTCCCATTTCTTCTACTTCTTTTGCAACCTCACCTTCCCTGCTCTTCCAAAGTTGATTAATTTACTGGTGACACTATTCTACAGGTTCCACTGTCATTAGTATTTTAAGTGCCAATATGCACTTTCCCTGTATATTTGTATATTTTGTGTCTGATTTACATACTATAAGATACATTGAGCATTGTATTATGTCAATTTGTATCCTGGATTTTACCCTGTAAAATGCCAATAAAGCACTTTTGTTTTGTAAAAAAAAAAAAAAAAAAAGAACTTACACTGGACCCCCTTCCCATCGCACCTGCTCCCGCTAACCTGGAGTCCGGTGATCACCCATTCTGACAGATCGTAAAGCCGCTTTACCAATCTGGGGATTTGAAATCTCTGCAGCTTTCTCTCCTCTTTGCTTGCAGTGACAGGATGGTCTACGTGGGTTTTGATTGGTCAGCGCCGACCAATTATAATGCTCCTATAAGTACCTCCTGACAAGGTACATCTGGGAGATTAAGCCGAGGGGATTTCTAAGCCCCGGAGCCGTGAGGCGGCTATATGAGGTCTCCTAGTGGGTGATTGCCGTGATCCAGGTCAGTGGGACCGGGGGGTTGAGGAGGGGGTCCAGTGTAAGTTCACCTTACAGATTTTTCTGTAAAGGTGAGATTACCCTTTAAGTAGAAGTATGCCCCCTCCCGCTTATACTTACCTGAGCCCTCACTTGATCCAGCACTGTACCTGATTGTAGCAGCTCTCTCTCAGAGGCTTGGCTAAAAGAAGCGAGCTACTGTCAGTAACATCCTGTGAGGAGGGAGCATGGGGCGGGGCTGAGCCACATTTTCTGTGTCCATAGATACAGGCAGCACGGCTCGGGATTGAGCCCGCAGGTGTGCCATGATAGGAAGCGGCTTCCTATAGTGGCTTTGTGCAATCCTATTACAGAGCAGGTAAGTATAAACCTATAATTTAAAAAAAAAGAGCATTTACATTTACTTTAAGGGCTCATGCACACTGCAGCTCAAAAAAAAGCTGCTTTTACAGCCATTTGAGCTTTTATTTCAGCTTGAAGAAGCTTGTGCTTTTTTGTACGCTTCTGCACATTTTTATTAGCATAATCTTTTTTTTTCACAAACTCCCCTAGCTAATTTTTCCTGTTTATTTATTTTTTGTGCGTTTTCAAGCTTCTTTGAGCTTTTGTGAGCTTTTCCATGCTTTTCACAAATTTTTGGGCACTTAGGTGTCTTTAAAGGGGCATGGCAGGGGTGTGTCCTAGGCCTACATACTTTAGCTAAAAGGTGTCCTTCATTCCCATCTCAAAATGTTGGGAGATACAGTGCATCCGGAAAGTATTAACAGCGCTTCACTTTTACCACATTTTTTTATGTTACAGCCTTATTCCAAAATGGAATAAATTCATTATTTTCCTCAAAATTCTACAAACAATACCCCATAATGACAATGTGAAAGAAGTTTGTATGAAATCTTTGCAAATTTATTAAAAATAAAAAAACAAAAATCCCATGTACATAAGTATTCTTCACAGACTTTGCTCAATACTTTGTTGAAGCACATTTGGCACCAATTTCAGCCGCGAGTCTTTCGGAGTATGATGCTAAAAGCTTGGCACACCTATTTTTGGGCAGTTTCTCACATTCTTTTTGCAGGACATCTCAAGCTCCATCAGGTTGGGTGGGGAGCGTCAGTGCGCAGCCCTTTTCAGATATCTCCAGAGATGGTTAATCGGGTTTAAGTCTGGGCTCTGGCTGGGCCAACTCAAGGACATTCACAGAGTCCCCCCGTAGCCACTCCTTTGTTATCTTGGCTGTGTGCTTAGGGTCGTTGTCCTGTAAGGTGAACCTTCGCCCCGGTCTGAGGTCCAGAGTGCTCTGGAGCAGGTTTTCATCAAGGATGTCTCTGTACATTGCTGCATTCATCTTTCCCTCAATCCTGACTAGTCTCCTAGTTCCTGCAGCTAAAAACATTCCCACAGCACGATGCTGCCACCACCATGCTTCATTGTATGGATGTATTGGTCAGGTAATGAGCGGTGCCTGGTTCCCTCCAGACATGACGCAATCATTTTTACTGAATTAAACTAATTCATTCAGTCTGTTTTGTTGTGATTGGTCACATCTAATCACATGGTACAGATGGGCTGTGATTGGCCCATTAGTGTGGGATTAGTGTGACCAATTACAGCTAGCAACACAATTGTACACAATGGATGGCATGAAAGGAAGCCATCCATTGTTTACAATTGTCATGTGATCTGCTGTGATTAGTCCCAGTGATCACATGGTACCGACCGGTGAGACGGTACACTGATCAGTCATCGACTGTGGCGCGAGGCGTGATCCAAATGTCCTGCCCAGCCGTCAATTGAAATACCTTCTTCAGCTCTGTGTATACAAATACAAAGGAGCATGGGGAGTTCAAGTCCACAATGGGGATTTTGACAAATTGCCCCAAATGAACCACAATGGCTCAAAATTGATATGGTCCATAAATATTTAGACAGAATAAAGGTGAACAAAGCACCTGGACCAGATGGCATACACCCACTAAAACAGTGGTCCCTAAACTGTGGCCCAGGGACCAGATGGCATACAACCACTAAAGCAGTGGTCCCTAAACTGTGGCCAAGGGATCAGACGGAACTCTTTGCTCTTTTAGCTGGCCCTTGGGGCACTATTTTCATCCACTGACACCAATGAAGGGGGACAGTTCCTTCAAATGGGACCAACAATGGGGCCCAATCACACCATTGATGGGGCACAGTTTCTCCCAATGACACCAACGATGGGGCACAATTCCTCTCACTGACATAAAAGATGGCACATTGTTTACTCCCACTGATGCTAGGATATTTTCTACTCCCAGTGGTCACAGTTGTAGTATTGAAGGTAATGTGTGTATATTTACTATTTTTCCATAGGTTTTTATTTGTTAATAGTTTTATGTAGACCTAACTTTTTAGTGCTTTAACCACTTAAAGTGGTGTTGCCACCAAAAAAAAAAAAATTTGCTTAAAAAATTTTTTTTTACTCACCTCTAAATGCCTGTTGCTAGAGGGTCCCCCGTAGTCTGCCACCTTCAGTGCCCGGGCACTGACATCACTTCCCCTCGGCGCCGCACAGTCATCTGGGACCTGTCACGTGTCCCAGATGACTGAGCGTCATATCACGGTGCCCACAGTAAGGATGCCGGCGCCACGAGCGGAGCGGGGAACGAGGGGGGGCTTCGTTCCCCCGCATCGCTGGATCCTGGGACAGGTAAGTGTCCGATTATTAAAAGTCAGCAGCTGCAGTATTTGTAAAAAAAAAATTAGTGGGCACACCTCTTTAAGGACCGAGCCTCTTTCTGAGATTTGTTGTTTAAAACAGTTTTTTTTTGCTAGAAAATTACTTCAAACCCCCAAACATACATATTTTTTTCTCACACCCTAGAGAATAAAATGACAGTCATTGCAATACTTTCTGTCACACTGTATTTGCGCAGCAGTCTTACAAGCGCACTTTTTTTGGAAAAAATACACTTTTCTAAATTAAAAAATAAGACAACAGTAAAGTTAGGCCAATTTTTTTTTATATTGTGAAAGATATTGTTACGCCAAAAAAATTGATACCCAACATGTTACGCTTCAAAATTGCGCCCACTCGTGGAATGGCGACAAACTTTTACCCTTAGGCCTCATATACACGGACGTTTTAACAGCGTTTTTTTTTTAGCTTTTTTTGCTGCTTAAGAACGCCACTCCATGTTTTGATGTCGCTTCCGCCTTGCAATGGTATAGAGACGGGTAGGGGCTTTCTTCCCCTCACTCGTCTCCATACTCTTGAAGGAGAAGCATCCGATCATCTCCGCTACTGACAGCTCCGGTAAGCGGAGGGCCCCAGTGAGCAGCGGGAGGGGGCCTCTCCTGCCACTGATAAAAGTGATCTTGCAGGGAATCCGCCTCAGAGACCACTATTATCGGAAAACCAGACCGCCCGCTGAAGAAAAGGACGTATATCGGCGTGCATCGGTCCGGAAGTGATTAAGACCAGTTCACACCAAGAATTGCAGAGGAACGAGCTGTGCATTCCTGTGCAATTCACATGTGGTGCAATGCAGAGCATTTTGAGTCCATTCATTTTGCAAAAGTAGTGCATGTGCTACTTGAAAAACAAACTACAACTGGGTTGTATGGTACCATGCAATGCGGTGCAGGAAAATGCACCGCGTTTGCAACCTGCATTTGGGCTGTAATTAACTTAACATTGACACCTACTGCAGGTCGCAACTGCAGTGTGTTTCCCACACTGTTCTGGTGTGAACAGGCCCTAAACCACTTTCGAAATAAATAAAGTTTTCTGTTAAAAAAAAAAAACACTTTCGGACCACCCGCAATGTAGTGCAGACAGGTGGCCTGTTGAGGCAAAGCGGCGTACTGGTACATTGCTGCCTGCTTCCAGGTTCAGGGCATGCACATGCTCACCCCCAGCCGACACCCACTGTGATTGTACACAGTGGGAGACTGTTAGCAAGTCCCAGCCAATGATTCATGGCCGGGACCTGCTGATCAGGTGTGTCCAATCAGAGCCCAGAGGCTGTGTACAGAGGGAACAATCTTTCTGTTTCTTATCCCTGCTAATATGTTAGTAAAAGCAGCACACATTTCACATTGTTTAGCACACATTTAACCCCTTGATTGCCCTAGACATTAACCCCTTCCCAGCCAGTGTCCTTATTACAGTGACAGCGTATAGTAGTATCACTGATCCATACCTCCCAACTTTTTGAGATGGGAATGAGGGACACCTATCAGCAAAAGTATGCAGACATAGGACACACCCCTTGCCACGCCCCCTTAAAGGAGAATTGTACAAAAAAACAAGAAGTGCTTTTTTTTTTCACCACTACTATTCCTTTATATTGGCTTTTGGAATTTACAAATGCAGTAATTTAGAAATCAGATTAAAGGTTTGGTGCTGGAAAACACTTTTTGATAGATAAAAAACTAGAGCTAGACTTACCAGTAACTCTGTTTCTAGGAGTCGTCCAGGACAGCACTAGAGAGATAGGCTTCACCTCCAGAGGCAGGAAACACAGCACAGATCTTTAAAGGGTGGCTTTAAAACACTTGTCCAACATTATAACAGCATATAGGGAGGGAATCCCTGCTGTCATGGACGACTCCTAGAAACAGAGTTACCGGTAAGTCTAACTCTAGTTTTCTCTAGTCGTCTGTCCAGGACAGCACTAGAGAGGATCAACGAGAACTTACCAGATTAGCGGGGGACTACCGCTTGGAGGACTTTTCTCCCAAGTGCTTGGTCTTGCGCTGAGATAAGGTCCAATCTATAGTGCTTCATGAAAGTCGAAAAGTTTGACCATGTTGCTGCTCGACAGATTTGTTTTGGTGTCGCTCCTGCTCGCTCTGCCCAGGAGGCCGATAGTGCCCGTTTGGAGTGAGCCATGGGGGAAAAAGGACATTGCAATTTCATAATTTTGTAAGCTTCCACAATAGCCTGTTTGATCCATCTTGCAATTGTGTTCTTTGAAGCTTGTGACCCCAATTTTTTACCCGCATGTAAAATAAATAGTGCATTGGATTTCCTAATGCTTTTCGACATCTCCAGATACTGTAAGACACAGGCTCTCACATCCAGTTAGTGGAATTCTACTTCCCTTGGATTGGTGGGGGACCCACAGAATGAAGGTAAAATAATTTTTTTAGTGTCTAACCATGAACAGAAAGCCTTCTAAAACTAAACATAAAATGCTTGGGTTACCTTCTTTCTATTGGAAAGAAGTGTATTTATCACCCTGTCTCAGAGCCCTTTAGACTTCAAGAGGCTCTCCTCAGACACCAGGCCGATAATTTCAGGGTCTGTATTTATGGCAACAGAACTGGGCCCTGAGACAGCAGATCTTCCCTCTCGGGCAGCATGAGGGGAGGTTCTTCTGACAGGCCTAATAGCATTGAGAACCACGGTCTCTTTGGCCAATACGGAACCAACAATATCAATGTGGTCCGTTCCTGAAGAAATTTCCTCAACTAGAGGAATCAGTTTGAATGGGGGAAAGGCGTAGCAAGTGCGAAACACCCAACTTTGTGCCAAAGCATCTATCCCTTTGGCCCCTGCTTCCCTCTCTAGTGAGAAGTACACTGGAACCTGGGTGTTCGTTCTGCTGGCGAACAAATCCACCTCTGGGAGGCCCCACTTCTGCACTATCAGCTGAAAGATTTCCCTGTTCAGGGACCATTCCGATTCGCACACTTGGTCTCGACTCAGAAAATCCGCCAGGTGGTTGTCCACCCCTTTCAGATGGACTGCCGAGATCGACCATAGGTTTTTCTCGGCCCAATACAAGATCGTACTTGTTAGCCTGATTAAGGATGGGCATCTCGTTCCTCCTTGTTTGTTCAGGTACGAGACTGCTACCACGCTGTCCGAGAGGACCTGTACGTGGTGGTCCTTCAGATCTCTGGCAAATGCTTTCAATGCTTCCCAGATCGCCTGCAACTCTCTCCAATTGGCCGACCTTTGGGACTGTGCTTTCCCCCAGCGTCCTTGGTCTATTTTTGACCCCAAATGGGCCCCCCAAGCACTGGCATCCGTAGTGATGCGGACAGACACTGGAGGAGACCACCAAAGACCATGAACTAGGTTCTCCTCTTTTCTCCACCACCAGAGACTTTTTGGTCTGTGAAGATAGGTGGATAGTCTAGGGATTCTTGCGCTCCGTCCCAGCTGCTCAGGATGTTGGCCTGAAGGCACCTAAAATGGGCCCTTGCCCAAGGAACTGCGGGAATTGTTGCCACTAACATACCCAGTCCTGACATAGCTGAGCAGAGGTAACATGCCTGATTGTTTTGCAAAAAGGTTGCAGTCGCCTTCACCCTTTCTGCTTTCTCCTCTGTGAGGAAGACTTTTTGTGTCACAGAGTCTACCAGGAAACCCAGATACTGTATGGCCTGTGTCGGTATCAAGTGCGACTTTTCTTAGTTTATTAACCAGTCTTTTTAGACAGGAAATGGCTACCCTCAAGTCTCCCTGTAGTTGGAGTTTGGAGGGGCGAAGAATAAAAGGTCGTCCAAGTAAGCAACTCCTTTCAGTCTCAGGGAAGCCAATGCTTCCGCCAGGACTTTTGTAAATATCCTGGGGGAGGATGATAAGCCGAATGGCAGGGCCCTGAACTGAAAATGTCGGGTCTGCCTTCCCTACTGAATCGCTATTCTCAAATATTTTTGAGAGTCCTTGTGAATGGGGACGTGCAGGTAGGCATCCCTCATTTCGAGGGAGGCCATGAAACAATCTGGGGAAAGGATTGACCTTACTGTAAAAATTGTTTCCATCCAGAATTTTTTGTATGCTACCCACTTGTTTAGTAACTTTAAATTCAAAATTAACCGAAATTTGCCCAACGGTTTCTTCACTACAAACACATGCGTGGTTTACCTCCTGTCTTGGCACTGGAACTAGAACCTTCTGATCTACCAAATTGCCAATTTGCGACAGCAAGGCCGTCGCCTTCTGAGGATCTATGGGAGGTTTGGTCACAGTAGGTGGAGTGTACTGTATTTGGGGTAGTTTTTTCCCATTGTGGGAGGAACTGACCCAGACTTCCTCCCATGGGAATCAAGTCACTGGGACTTAGTGGTTTTCGTAGAAGAGGAAAAGAGATTGCTTTTCTGTTTTCCCCCGTCCACTGTTTTTTAGGAGCTGACCCCTTAGAGGTCTGTCCTTGCGACTGTCCCTGCCTTTGGGGACGAAAAAAGCATTTTCCTGGTGCCTTCTTTTAGTTTTAACAGGAAAGGCCTTCTTCTTGTCCGCAATGCGATCCAAAACCTTTTCTAGATCCTGCCCGAACAAGAGGTCTCCTTCAAAGAGGATACCACATAACCTCACCTTTGAAGCTGGGTCCCCTGACCAGGATTTTAGCCATAGTGCCCTGCGAGATTAATTTACGAGGGCAGCGGTCCTTGCTGAAAGTTTGACCGACTCTGCAGAAGCGTTTTCCATGTAGCCTGCTGCTTTGTGTAGCATAGGAAGGGAATCTAGGATTTCCTTCCTAGAGGTCCCACTTTCTAAATGCCCTTGCAATTGTTCCAGCCAGACCTCCAGATTGCGAGCCACTATTGTTGTGGCCAATGCAGGTTTTAAATTGGTCATGGCTACTTCCCATGACCTTTTTAACAGCACCTCCATCCTTTTGTCCATGGGTTCCTTGAGGACACCCATGTCCTCAAAGGCGAGGTCTGTTGATTTTGCGCACTGGGAGAAGGCTGCATCTACCTTGGGTACTTTGTTCCAGACGCAGGTGGGATCCTCACTGAAGAGAAATCTCCTCTTCATACTTTTTTTCATACTTTTTCTCTGGTTCCACCCACTCTTTTTTAAATCTGAATCTTCGTCCAGGGTTTGATACATCCGGTCATGCAAGGACAGAGAGACCTGCTCTTCTTTAATTTTGAGTGTCTCATAAATAACCCCCAATAAGGCATCAACCTACTCGAGTGAGAGCCTGTATCTGGGAGAGCTTGTCCCTTGAATCGGAATATCTAATTCCTCTTCCCCTGATTCGTCACCCTCTGGGGTGGAAGCAGGGGGAACTGAGGCTGGTTTTGGGGTCTCAAGCTAGCATTGTCTTGATGGACTGCATTTCTTTCTGTACCCCAGAGATCAGTTCCTTACAGGCCCCCCTAGCCTCCTTATAGACCAATTTATCTATTCAGGCTTTACAGAGGGGCTTAACCCATCCTTCTTTAAATTTATTCATACACAATGGACATCTCTTCTTCCCCCTTGACCTCTCTGGTTCTTTGGGCAGAACCTAAGACAAGAGAAGAAAAAGGAAGGGAAAACACAGACAAGCTAACATCAGCGTAACCTTAGCAAAATAGGATGCCTTCACCAACACCTATGTGCACCCCACCAGCCACTAACAGGATTTGCAAGACACGTTAGTCCGGATCCTGTTTTAAATAGAGTGGGGGAGGGGACACAAATGGACCATTTCAAAATGCCTTTGCACCGATTAGTCCATCGCCCCCCCCCCCCTCTCCCAGCCCCGTAGGTACAAGACACCTTTGTGTTTGCCTACCTGAACTGGTTCGGCACCACTGCCACATTCCGCTGCATCCATGCTCTGTTTGGAAGTTGCCTGACCGCCTGGAGGCTTTTCCTTAAGCCTGTGGTCCCCATCCTCCTCCTGCGTTCCACAGGCCGGAACTAATGCCTGTGCCCACCCCCCGCCTGACCCGCGCCAAATCTGAATCCGATCGCCAAGCGGGGAACGCCAGCCCTCCCCAGGCTATCTAGGAGGAGGACGCCGGCTCACAGCTGTGCTCAACCTGACCGGGGGACCCCAGATGTCCGTCATCCTGATGCCCAGGTACACAGACCTCCTTCCCCTTCTCTCATGGGCTCTCCCAGTTTCAGGGGAAGGAGAGTTCCAATCCAGCCTCCTCCTCCAGTGGAGGAAACACAAAGACTGAAGGGGAAAGGACGGAAGCCGCTGTGTTGATCTGTGTTGTGGAGCCTATCTCTTTAGTGCTGTCCTGGACAGACGACTAGAGAAAGTGCATTTTATATACAATTATATAGATCAGACCAAAATGAGGGACAAATGAGGTTGAATGAGGGACAGTTGGGAGCTATTCTGATCACTGTATTAGTGTCACTGGTGATGTCAGTGGCAATTAGTCAGTTCCTCTCAGCATCTGTTGGTGTCAGATTTCCTGCCGCACTATCAAAGTCTCAATATAAGTCGCTGATCACCGCCATAAGTAGTGTAAAAAAAAAAAAAATATATATATACCATAGTTTGTAGATGTTATAACTTTCATGCAAGCCAATCAATATACACTTAGTGGGATTTTTACCAAAGACATTTAGCAAAATACATTTTGGCCAAAATTTATGAAGAAATTAGATTTTTTTAAATGTTTCTATTAGATATTTTTTTAGCAGAATTTTTTTGGTCTTTTTTGTTTTTTAGAGCAAAAAATAAAAAACTCAGTGGTGATCAAATACCACCAAAAGAAAGCTCTATTTGCATGAAAAAAATATATAAGTTTTGTTTGGGTACAACATTGCATGACTGTGCAATTACCAATTAAAGTAGTACTAACCCTAACAATTACAGCTGACCCTAATTCAAACCCTAACCTTAATGATTATCACTAACCCTAGCTCTAACCCTAATCCTAACTCTAACCCTAACATTTAACCCTAACCCTAGACCTTTTCACAAGCCTTTAACCTTAACCCTAACATTTAACCCAAGCCCTTAATTTTAACCCTAACCCTTCACCCTAAAATGTAACCCTTAACCCTAACATGTGACTTTGGACACATAAAGGTTCCTGCACTACTTTGATGCGACTTTGAGTGTGCAAAGTCACATCAAAGTTGCACTACACAAACAGAACTGTCATACTTTCTTATTAGCCAAAATAAACCCTGCATGAAAACATGTTTAAAAATGCGCCAGAAAAACGCATCAACTACAACCTGTATGGTTGTGAACTTAGCCTAAATTTTTTAGTGTACAATATCTAAATCTGCTAGTGCATTTAACACTGCCCGCCCCCCCCCCCCCCCAGACTTACAATGCTGCTGTCCAAAGGTGTCTCTGTTGCTCCTTCATTCAGAGTGGGGACACTCTAATACATAAGGTGTGTTACTGGCCGGATCATCAGATGAAAACAGGAGGTAAAAAGCCTAAAAAATAAAACAAATTCAGCCACCACATATAAGGATTAATAAGCTGCAACACTGTACATTTTTGGATGGACAGGCAGGATTTTAAAAGCAGAGGAGACATACTGTGCCTCTTTTGCGTTAAAGTCCCCTACCATTCTCTCCACCCCTGTACAAATTTGGCAAAGCTTTGATGGAGCTCCCATGCTTGCACCGAAGTGATGTCATCCCCACCCAGCCAATGAAAGCAGCAGCAGTGATCAGGAGCCGGAAGCTGACACTGTCAGCTGCCGCAGGGGGGCTTCAGGACGAAGCATCACTGGAGCCATGGTGAGTATACTTCTGCTTTAACCACTTTCTGCCCACCATACATTAGGGTGACCAGACATCCCCGGTTTCAGGGGACAGTCCCCGGATTGAGGATACTGTCCCTGGACCAAGTCTGTCCCCGGTTTTGTCCCCGGATTGTATTTGAACAGGGGCTGGGGTAATTTCAAACACAGTCAGTGCAGAATTAAAAAAAAAAATATGAATTACACCCCCCCCCTGCTCCATCACTTCTACCAGCTTGGGGGGGGGGGGGGGGCGCGATCGGCGCCGCTTTGGCACCAGTGGCCCTATTTAAAGGGCACAGCTGCCTGCATGCAGCGCTGTCCGTCTCAGCTCCCCACCTGTACCCCACCTGAACCTGCCTGCTAACTTTATCTGTGACCCGGCCTGTCTGACCTCCGCTGCCTTCTCCGTTCCTTGACCCCGGCTTGTTTGACCCTGCTTCTGGACTGTCTATTGTTGCTGAACCTCTGGCTTGCCTTCTGACCATTCCTCTGCTTGCCGCCTCTGCCTGATTAACCTGCCTGTTGTGACCCGGCTTGCCTGACCATCCCTGCTTCCAAGTGTTCCTGCACAGGTCCTGCTGCTGCTGCTGCTGTTTGCTGTTGTTCTTGTTACCGGTCTTTCTCCTGCGTTCCTGTTTGCCTGCCGGACCATCACCTGCAGTCCAACCATCCGGACAGACCAGCACCTACCCAGCATAGGTGACCGATCCAAGTTCCAGGCCTTCCGAGATGCTTGCCAGCTGTACCTTGCTCTACAACCTAGGACTTTCTCTCTGGAGGCCACCAAGGTGGGATTCGTGGTGTCCCTACTGCAAGGGGAACCCTAATCTTGGGCCCACCGCCTGTTGGGTGCTAACAGCATCATGACTCAGACTTTAGCCTCCTTCTTCCAGGCGATGGCACAGCTGTACGATGACCCCCAGCGTACGGCCACAGCTGAATCTGCCCTATCTGCGCTCCAGCAAGGCCGTAGGACGGCCGAGGACTATATCACGGACTGCATGGGTCTATCTGAGGGTCTGAAGGACGAACTTGCCCATGTGGGAATTCCAGAGGGCCTTGAGGACCTAATCACCCTCACGATACAGCTGGACCGCCGTCTTCGGGAACGCCGAGCTGAACGCTCTTCACAACCAAATCGCCCAGCCTGGATGGTCGCAAGGGCTCCTATCCCTGCCACCCGCTACTTACCCGCTCCCTCCGCAGCCCCGGTGGGACCTGCTCCTGATGGCTCCGAACCAATGCAGATCGGACTTTTGCGTTCCCCTTTAACGCCCGAGGAACGGGCCCGACGCCGTCAGCTGAACCTGTGTCTTTACTGTGGGGGCCCTGGACATTATGTGAACAACTGCCCTGCCAAGACACGTAAGTGCATTTCATCCGTTTCTTCTTCCTCTGCATCCTGTCCAGCCAGTACAACCCACCTTGCTCTTCCTCTGTTGTTGCAGTGCCGGGGAAGGACCATACTTACCAACACCATCGTTGATTCTGTAGCGTGCAGTTGCTTCGCGGATACCACCTTTGCCAATACACACGCCCTGCCCCTCCAGAAGAAGATTCAAGGACTTTCCGTATTCCTGGCTGATGGGTCCCGCATTAAGTCAGGCCAGGTGACACAAGAGACCCTGCCTTTACCTGCTACTATTCTTTCCCAACACCAGGAACTCTTAACATTAGATGTGATTTCCTCTCCCTTGTTCCCGGTGATCCTGGGCATACCTTGGCTCCAGGCCCATAACCCCCGGATCAACTGGTCCACTGGGGAAGTTGAGTCCCAGTCCCCCTACTGTCAAGAACACTGCCTACCCATGAGCTCCAGGATACCGTCTACCTTGCTTTGCCTAGACTCAGACCAGGACCTGTGCCAGTCTGTGCCCCAGACTCCCTTCCGCCCCACCGTTCCTATGACTGTCCTATCGAGCTCCTTCCAGGGGCCGAGATCCCGTTTGGTCGCATATTCCCCTTATCTGAAAAGGAACAAGAAGCGTTGAAAGTCTACATTTCTGAGAATCTGAAAAAAGGATTTATTTGCCACTCCACATCCCCCGTAGGTGCGGGAATATTTTTTGTCACCAAAAAAGATCAGACCTTGAGACCCTGCGTAGACCACCGGGAGCTAAACAAGGTCACGGTCAAAAACCGGTACCCTCTGCCTCTGATACCCAAACTTTTCCAAAAAAAGAGATCGGCAACGATCTTTACTAAGTTGGACCTGAGGGGAGCATACAACCTGGTCCGCATTAGGGCCGGAGATGAGTGGAAGACAGCTTTCCGGACCCGCTTCGGGCACTACGAATACTTGGTCATGCCCTTCGGCCTCTGTAATGCCCCTGCCACGTTCCAGCATCTCATCAATGATGTGTTTAGAGATTTCTTGGACTTTTTCGTAATTGTCTATCTGGATGACATTTTAATCTTCTCCCAATCCCTGGAACAGCATCGAGGGCATGTGGGCAAGGTACTACTTCGCCTCCGACAGCACGGCCTATATGCGAAGGCCGAAAAATGTAAATTTGAACAGCAGGATATCCAATTCTTGGGACTTGAAATTTCCCCGGCGGGCATCAGAATGGACCCTCAAAAAGTGTCTGCCGTTCTTGACTGGCCAACACCTGTGGACAAGAAAGGCATCCAACGGTTTGTCGGGTTCGCAAACTTCTATAGGAAGTTCATTAAGGGGTTCTCTGCCATCATCACCCCCATCACCCAGCTGACCAAACAGGGCACACGTTTCCACTGGGGTCCAGAGGCTCAAGGGGCCTTCGACCAACTCAAGAGACTGTTTACTTCCGCCCCCATCCTCAGCCACCCCGACCCTGCCCTCCCGTACATCCTAGAGGTTGCTGCATCAGAGGTAGCGGTTGGTGCAGTAGTGTCACAACGGCAAGGCAGTAAGGACGCTATGCATCCTGTGGGGTTTTTCTCCCGGAAACTTTCTCCAGCCGAGAGAAATTATGATGTCGGGGACCGTGAACTCCTGGCCATTAAGTCAGCTCTAGAGGAATGGAGGTACCTTTTGGAGGGCGCAAGTCACCCAGTTCTTATTTATACTGATCACAAGAACCTCGAGTACCTGCGAACTGCTAAGCGACTCAAACCTCGACAGGCCAGCTGGGCCTTGTTCTTCTCAAGATTCTGCTTCCACATCACGTACCGCCCCGGATCCAAGAATGTAAAGCCCGACGCGCTCTTGCGCATGTTTGACAACCCCAAAGACTCTGCCACCCCAGATACCATCTTGTCAACGGGCAACTTCCTGTTAGTGCAACCGGATCTGCTTTCACAGATTAGAGAGGCATCCGCCAATTCCCAGGGACCCCCGGGGGTCACCCTAACATCCAGAGATGGGCTCCTTTGGTGGGGAAGTCAAGTTTTTGTTCCTGAAGTGGTCAGAGTTAAAGTCCTGACCCTGCTGCATGACCATCCGCTGGCAGGACACTTTGGAGCCCGCAAGACTGTGGAGCTGGTGCAATGCACTTTTTGGTGGCCAGAGCTGAAGGAATTTTGTAAGACTTATGTTAACTCCTGCCCCATCTGCAACCGCAGCAAAACCTCAAGGAATTGAACCTGGGGCCTTCTGAAACCTCTCCCCGCACCTGACCGGCCTTGGAAGATGATAACGATGGACTTTATAGTCGAGCTTCCATGCTCCGAGGGGTGCACTGCCATCTTTGTGGTGGTGGATTGGTTGTCCAAAATGGCCCACTTCCTGCCTTTAAGGGGAACTCCATCTGCTGCGGAGACAGCCCACCTTTTTATTAAGGAGATAATTAGGTTGCACGGGGTCCCGGCCAATATAGTCTCAGATAGGGGGGTTCAGTTCACTTCCCGTTTCTGGAGAGCCCTTTGTGAAATTCTGAAGATTGAGCTGGCCCTTTCCTCTGCCTACCACCCCCAAACCAATGGGCAGACGGAACGCACCAACCAGACTTTGGAGCAGTACATTAGGTGCCTCACGTCCTTTGTGCAGGACGATTGGGTGTCCCTATTACCTTTAGCAGAATTTTCATATAATAATGCCAGCCATTCCGCCACAGGGCAATCCCCGTTCTTTGCCAATTACGGTTTTCACCTGTCTTTTCTTCCCGACTTTCTCCCAGAATCTCCAGTCCCGGCAGTCCAGGATACAGCAACCTTCCTCAGTCGCAACAACCGGATACTACAGGAAGCGATAGCCAAGGCCCAGGAGGACAGCAAGAAAATCTTCGATCGGAAGAGAAGGGGAGAACTGAACCTACAAGTGGGTGACCAGGTATGGCTATCTACGACTAATCTTAAACTTGCCTGTCCTTCTAAGAAGCTTGCCCCCAAGTTCCTAGGACCTTTTCCAGTAAGGAGGAAGATCAACGAGGTCTCCTACGAACTGTCCCTTCCCGACTCTATGAGAGTCCACCCGGTTTTCCACGTCTCCCTTTTAAAACCCTCTGTACCCGACCCCTTTCCGGATAGGGGAACAAGGCCGCCCGGACCTGTTCTTGTCCAGGGTAACGAGGAGTACGAGGTAGAGGCCATCCTTGACTGTAGGAAGCGGAGGGGGGAGAGACAGTTTCTGATCAAATGGAAGGGGTACGGGCCCGAGAGCAACTCATGGGAACCAGACTGTAATCTAAATGCTGGAAGACTAATCCGCACCATCCTTTCTTCCCACCCAGAAAAACGGAACCTAGTGGGCACCCGGAGGTTGCCCCTTGTGAGGGGGCAATGTCAGGGCTCTAACCGCCCTGGACGGGCCAGCCTGAATGTGCGCAGGCACTTAGGTAACCCTGGCCTCCGTGGGCATCAGCGCGCGCGTCGGCGCGCGCCACGGGCGCGTGCACGCGCCCGCCAGACATGTGCATGCGCTCCCGTGCGCGATTAGCGGGCGCGCGCCCCGTGCGCGTGCACGTGCGCGATCGGCGCCACTTTGGCGCCAGTGGCCCTATTTAAAGGGGACAGCTGCCTGCATGCGGCGCTGTCCGTCTCAGCTCCCCACCTGTACCCCACCTGAACCTGCCTGCTGACTTTATCTGTGACCCGGCCTGTCTGACCTCCGCTGCCTTCTCCGTTCCTTGACCCCGGCTTGTTTGACCCTGCTTCTGGACTGTCTATTGTTGCTGAACCTCTGGCTTGCCTTCTGACCATTCCTCTGCCTGCCGCCTCTGCCTGATTAACCTGCCTGTTGTGACCCGGCTTGCCTGACCATCCCTGCTTCCAAGTGTTCCTGCACAGGTCCTGCTGCTGCTGCTGCTGTTTGCTGTTGTTCCTGTTACCGGTCTTTCTCCTGCGTACCTGTTTGCCTGCCGGACCATCACCTGCAGTCCAACCATCCGGACAGACCAGCACCTACCCAGCATCGGTCGTCATCACCTACACGGACACTCCTACCCGCTGTGTTCACGGCTCTGCTGTTCCCAGTCCAGCAAGCCCTGAACCAGAGTTGTAAGAGAGGTCTCCAACCGTCAAGCCAGGCTCATCACTACCAGGTACCTAACTATTACCATACATACATATACATCTTTGGACGGGAGCAGTATTAGCTTGGTCATCGCTGCAGCAATAATAGAGTTCTCACTTTTTAGCCGCAGCGATTTCCTACAAGATAAAAGTGATCCAAGTGCCTATAGAGCTGCTTGATCACTTTGACGGGATGGAAGGGGGTCCCTCCAGCCGCCTTTACCAGGCTCTCCAGTCCCATCGGGGAGCCCAGGAAAGGATGTGACCAGTGACATTGGCTTACTTGGACACAGAGAGTGGATCTGATGTTGTTCCTCCTGCTGTGTGACATCAGAAATCAGAAGCAAGGAGGATTTTATCACTTGCTCACGCACAAATGTGCGTATGTAAACTTTGATTGTACGATACATGTGAGATATCGCTGTGAACGTCAGAGCGAGAGCAATAATTCTAGTACCAGACCTCCTGAGTAAAGCCTTTTAAATAATCATCTATAGAAATGTTTAAGTTCCGTTTGGCGCCCTTCCACGGGTGTGCGCAATATTAATTAAAGCTTGGCATGTTTATTATCTATTTACTCTGCATAACATCATCTTTTATATTTTACCAAAAAATTGCGTATTATATTGTGTTTGGGTTCACTAAAATTCATTTTTTTGTGTATTTTTTTCCCCACAAAATTTGCATTTTGTGTAATCGCTACTCGAACATTGTGCGACATAAAAAATTGCATCAACAACCATTTTATTCGTCAGAGCCTCAGCTTAAAAACCTATAATGTTTAGGGTTTCTAAGTAATTTTCTAGCTAAAAATGCTATTTGTTTTACATTTTATGAGAGAAATGCTAGGATTCCGCTGGAATAGAGATGGTTAAACTAATTGCATTAAAACTCCAATCCACAAACACACACATACATAGCTCCCAACCAGAGCCGATCCGCCCTATACGCGGACTACGCAAGCTGCTTGTGCGGGGCCCCAAGGGCGGATCGGCTCTGCTCGAGGGCAGCGGCGCCTGAAAAAAAAAGATGGCCGCGGGGCCGACATGCAACTGCGCATGCGCCCGCCTTTCCGAAAATTGCCGAGCAGCGGCAACAGCGCTGGCGCATGCGCAGTTGCATGTCGGCCCCGCGGCCATCTTTTTTTCAGGCGCCGCTGCCCTCACAGCGGCCCCATGCGCAGTGACACGAGTGGCGCCATTTAAAAAAATAAAACATCCCCTCCGCAGCCTCTGACCTCCTGGGCCCCCTCCCCTCGCAGCCTCTGACCTCCTGTCCCCCCTCCCCCTCAAAGCCTCTGACCTCCTGCCCCCCCCCTCGCAGCCTCTGACCTCCTGCCCCCCCTCGCAGCCTCTGACCTCCTGCCCTCCCTCGCAGCCTCTGACCTCCTGTCCCCCCCTGCAGTCTCTGACCTCCTGTCCCCCCCCTGCAGCCTCTGACCTCCTGCCCCCCCCTTTACAGCCTCTGACCTCCTGCCCCCCCTTGCAGCCTCGGACCTCCTGTCCCCCCTTCGCAGCCTCAGACCTCCTGCCCCCCCCCCATTTGCAGCCTCGGACCTCCTTTGCCCCCTCGCAGCCTCGGACCTCCTGTCCCCCCCCTCGCAGCCTCTGACCTCCTGTCCCCCCCCTCGCAGCCTCTGACCTCCTGCCCCCCCCTTCGCAGCCTCTGACCTCCTGTCCCCCTTCCCAGCCTCTGACCTCCTGTCCCCCCCTTGCAGCCTCCGACCTCCTGCCCCCCCTTGCAGCCTCTGACCTCCTGTCCCCCCCCCCCTTCGCAGCCTCTGACCTCTCCTGTTGCCCCCCCCACAGCCTCTGACCTCTCCTGTTTCCCCCCCCCCCGCAGCCTCTGACCTCTCCTGTTGCCCCCCCACAGCCTCTGACCTCTCCTGTTGCCCCCCCACAGCCTCTGACCTCTCCTGTTGTCCCATCCGCAGCCTCTGACCTCCCCTGTCCTATCCGCAGCCTCGGACCTCCCCTGAGTCAAGAGAGGGAGCGCAGCCAGGATGGGGGTCATGGGAGAAGTCAGACATGTATGGACTGTGGAGAGGAAACTATGGGATAAAACCAGAGCCACCAAGCTGGAGCCGACTGACTGAGCCCTGCATGATGCACCTGAGAGGAGGTCAGTGACAGCACTGCCAGGCCAGTCTAGGGGGGGTCAATACAATATTGTAAGGGGGCACTGATATAAAGGTTTCCCCCTTATATCAGTAAACCCCCTTATCTTAGTGTTTTCTTTCTCTGGTCACCAGAGTCCTCCCCACATTCCCAGAGTTCCCCTTTACATCATAGTATGCAGGATTCCACCTTACCGTGCAAGGGGGAACTCTGATGTAAAGGGCAATGCTGCAGACCCTGATGTAAGTAGGGAGGCTCTCTGAGGACACTGATGTATGGGGGGTTCTCTGGGGACCCCGATGTAAGGAGTGGCTTTATAGGGATGCTCTCTGGGGACCCTGATGTAAGGGGGGTGCTCTCTGGGGACCCTAATGTAAAGGGGGGTGCTCTCTGGGGACCCTAATGTAAGGGGGGTTCTCTCTGGGGACCCTGATGTAAGGGGGGTGCTCTCTGGGGATCCTGATGTAAGGGGGGTGCTCTCTGGGGATCCTGATGTAAGGAAGGGCTCTCTGGGGATCCTGATGTAAGGGGGGCTCTCTGGGGACCCTGATGTAAGTGGGGGATCCACACTCAGATATGTAACGATATATATATTATATATATGTCTGTTCTATATTGTTGTACTTATTCTTTGACTGCTTTGTTTAGAGGGAGGATTGTATTGGGAGCGCTGAAGTGTCAGGTGTGACTGTGTGGCAATGGCAAATGTTTTACATAGCTCACGGCATCACGGGTCAGGTAGAGGGCCCCTTAGCAGAATTTTGCTTAGGGCCCCAGGGAGGTCAAGATCGGCACTGCTCCCAACTGTCCCTGATTTGGAGAAATGTCCCTCTGTCCCTGTTTCCACCTCATTTGTCCCTCATTTTGGTCTGATCTGTAGAGTTCATAAAATAGTATATAAAATGCACTTCTTATCCTTCAAAAGGTGTTTCCCAGTGCTAAACCTTTCATCCAATTTCTAACTTGCTGCATTTGTACATTTTAAACGCCAATATAAAGGAATAGTAGTGGTAAAAAAAGCCCCTGTGGATTTAATTAACCTTTTTTTGGTTAATTCTCCTTTTTAAGGGGGTGTGACAGGGGGCGTGTCCTATGCCTGCATACGTTTGGTAGTAGGCGTCCCTCATTCCCATCTCAAAATGTTGGGAGGTATGCACATAGATCTATCTATATATAGATCTATACATCTATATATAGATATCTATACATCTATATATAGATAGATATATATATAGATAGATATCTATTTTTATATATATCTATATATAGATGTCTATAGATCTATATATAGATGTGTGGATAGATAGATAGATAGATAGATAGATAGATAGATATCACATGGAAATCAGCAGCAGGCTCAGCTCAGACTTCATGTAATCAGGAGATCATCCCTATATATACGGTACAGAGTAAGCACAGTTCTATGGGCGGAACTACAACTCCCATAGTGCTTCGCTCTCAGCCGGAAGGGCTATGGAGGAAGTAGGCTGTTTGGTTCAGTATACTATCCTAGCGATACAGCCCCGGGTCATGTGACCATGAAAGCCCAGTAAAACAGCAGTTTCTATAGTGATGAGGAGACGCTTTCCGGCGTCGGAGGGCTAGCAGTGAGCGATGTGATTTATTGCAGTTCTATGTGGTGCTGTATTGTGTCCGGCTGAGGTCAGGTCCATAGACGACGAGTGTGAAGAGAAGACATCCGGAGCATGGTGTGTGAGCCCCATTACCCTCCATAGATAGACCAGTCACTTCTTATCCCAGCCCGAGGCCGGCCGTGGCAGTTTTTCTTCTTGCTATTACTTACTTCTAGTGTTACTTTGTAGTACAATGTGAATCTATCATCAATGGGGCATACAGCTGGATTCCAGCAGGGCAGTCGTGACAGTGTTAAAAGTTTAATACTGTGTTCACTCTGTTATGTTTTTTTGTGAATTGCCCTCACCCCCAAAGTTTAGTAAGACTTCAATAAATACGTCTTTATTTTCTTCTAGGCTTCCAAGAATAAAAGAGGATTGAAAGGTTAGTTCCTTGTGTATGTTTGTCCGGTCCCAACTGTTTTTAACCACTTAACGATCAGACCTTTTCTGACAATCTCTTTTTGTTTATATGTACAAATCTTTTTATTTTTTTTGTTGGAAATTACTTAACCCCAAGCAGTGTATATTTTATTTAAAGCAAAGACTGTGAAGTATTAACTGCTTCAGTCCCGGAAGAATTTACCTCCTTCCTGACCAGAGCACCTTTTGTGATTCCGCACTGCGTTGCTTTAAAGTGGAGGGAACACACAAAAAAAAAAAAAAAAAATTAAAAGTCAGCAGCTACAAATACTGCAGCTGCTGACTTTTAATAATCGGACACTTGCCTGTCCCGGGGTACAGCGATGCGGGGGAACGAGACCCCCCCTCGTTCCCCGCTCCACTCGCGGCGCTGGCATTCTTAATGTGGGCACCCACTGCATATGCGCGATTGGTGCGTACGCCGTGATTCGATGCTCACTCATCTGGGACACATGACAGGTCCCAGATGACTGTGCGGCCCCTAGGGGAAGTGACGTCATTGTCCGGGCAATGAAGGTGGCAGACTACGAGGGACCCACTAGCAACAGGCATTTAGAGGTGAGTAAAAAAAAAAAAATTTTTTTCAATTATTTTTTTTTTTCTTTCTTTTATGATTTTTAAGGCAAATTTTTTTTTTTTTTTTTGGTGGCAACACCACTTTAACTGACAATTGCGCGGTCGTGCGATGTGGCTCCCAAACAAATTGGACGTCCTTTTTTTTTTTTTCCCACAAATAGAGCTTTCTTTTGGTGCTATTTGATCACCCCTGTGCTTTTTTATTTTTTGCGCTATAAACAAAAAAAGAGCGACAATTTTGAAAAAAACACATTATTTTTTACTTTTTGCTATAATAAATATCCCCCAAAAATATATGGAAAAAAAAATAAAAATTTTCCCCAGTTCAGGCTGATACGTATTCCTTTGCATATTTTTGTTAAAAAAAATTGCAATAAGCTATTATTGATAGATAGATTGATGAAGTTATAGCGTTTACAAATAGGGGATAGTTTTATGGCATTTTTATTAATATTTTTTTTTTCTTTTTTAAATAGCGGTGATCAGCGATTTTTATCGTGACTGCGACATTATGGCAGACACATCGGACATTTTTGACACCATTGTCATTTATACAGCAATCGGTGCTATACAAATGCACGGATTCCTGTGTAAATGACACTGGCAGTGAAGGGGTTAACCACTAGGTGGCAGTGTAGGGGTTAGGTGTGTCCTAGGGGAATGTTTCTAACTGTGGGGGGGGGGGCGTGGCTGTGTGTGACACGTCACTGATCTCTGCTTCGATCACAGGGAGCAGAGATCAGTGACACTGAATGAATGAATGACTTATATAGCGCTACCTATGTGAACTGAATCGCCTCAGGGCATTTTACCACTGGTGTCCATCTATGGTATAGTGGGGTCCTGACACGCTACAAACACATACAACATACACATATTTGGCCAATTTTATCGACTGGTTCTAATTAACCTACCAGCATGTCTTTGGAGTGTGGGAGGAAACCGGAGTACCCGGAGGAAACCCACGCAGGCACAGGGAGAACATGCAAACTCCAGGCAGAAGGTGTCGTGGTCGGTATTTGAACCAGCGACCCTATTACTGCTGAGGTGAAAGTGCTAACCACTACACCACTGTGCTGCCCCTAGGCAGAACGGGGAGATGCTTGTTTTAGCATCTCCCCGTTCTTCCTCCCGTGAGGCGATCGCAGGTATCGCAGCGGCGACCCGACTTGCGGAGCTTGGTGCGCGCCTTCTGGCCGCCTCTTAAATGGGCAAAGTACAGGTACGTGATTTTGCCTGTATGTGCCCTTCTGCCGATGTATATCGCCGTGGGGCGGTCGGCAGGCGGTTAAACTCTCTCCAGTATTTTCCTGACTATACAAGTTAAACTAACAGGTCTATAGTTACTTAGTAAAGACTTCCCTTTTTAAATATGGGCACCACATAGGCCCTACGCCAATTAAGTGGTACCATTCCAGTCATTAATGAGAATTGAGCCTCATGTTGCTTTTGGTAGGTGCTACTGACTGCCAATTGGGACTCATTCAAAAAAATTGGACCAATCTGCAAGCGCCCCACAACTGCATGCTTCTGCGGGGTCCAAGGGGTTAAAGCAGGTGGTGAGAAAGCAACACAACGCTGCCTGATTTATCCCCTTGTTTGCTGTGTTGCACAAGGTTGCAGGGCCGTTGCAGAGTGGCCTCATTCACGTGACTGGGTCATGCTTGGCAGGTGCTACACCCACCAACCAAGACAGGGCGTATAACTCTTGCTGTGACATATGTACACCCCTAGCTACTGCAGCTAAAGGGGATGCAGTTGGGATGGGGAAAAAAGTCATAAAGTGATTGTAAGGGTTCCCTTATGTTTTTAAAAAAAAATAAAAATACACCTCCACTATGCAGCTAATTTTGCACATTGTGGCCCCGAACCTGCTCTTCTGGGGTCCCTCTGCAGCTTCTCCCCACATCAGATAGCCCCCTGGGAGAAGCTTCCCTCAGGGTATGTATCAATAAACAGGGGATGGGCGTCAAAAACTCTGTGTGTTCATGCTTATTCATATGTACCGGAATGGGGTAAAAACAGAACTCGCATGGCGTAATAAAGTTTAACAAGGCAATTTATTTGGAAAAAACAAGATAAAATGCTCACATTTAAGTAGATAAGATATGGCATGGATTTCAATGGGTAGTAGCGTAGTGCTGATGCTGTGGTCCACCCGACGCGTTTCGTCCTATAAGACGTCATCTGGGGTGTGGACCATCAGCTCCAGCAGCACGCTTTTATTTAGAATGTGACCCCAAACTGAATTGTGGTAAAACCGGAAGTGGACCTCACTTCCGGTCTGGCCGGTCGTCAAAATCGCGGCCGTGTATATACATGTATGCATTTGCACAAATATATGGGGATTAATGGATGTTAATTGTGTGGTTTAGTTTGGTGTTATTGGTATCTTAGTAAGCGGCCGGCGTCCGTGTCAGAAAAGCATCGCCCCTAGTGTAAAGTGGCGGCGTCGTGATGTCATGCGTCTGACCAGCACAGCGAGGAGGAGAGCCAAGCCTCGCTGTGGGTATGGGAACGCCGCCGTGTATTGAGGGGCGTCACGACGCATGCGCCACTGGATCCGGATCGAGTTCTGGCGATTACCATTCCTTGTAGATCGAAAACGACAGCTGCTGCAGCAGAGAAACATACACTGCTGACACTCCGGACGGAGACCGAAAGTCGCCGTCGCGGTTTTATATACAAAGAAAAAGATATTAAAAATGTTCGAAACCGTTTCTATTTGGGAGTAAGGAATTAGTGCATGAATGAATTAGCGGACTGCCAGGGAATTGCATCAGGCTGGGGTCACCTTGCTAAATGATACACAGAGTTAAAAATTTAGATACAATACACTAGTAATAACTTCATCATAAAATTATTAAAATATGGAAGAGATGTGTGTTACATAAAATTATCATATGAATTATGAAAATTTAAAACGTCCTTTAAAAGATGTTTAAAAAAACATTTTTAAAAAACATCTTAAAAGTTATACTGATGCCTGAACAATAATACTGGGGATAAGATAATGGTATATAAAACATGTGTGTTGACATGAAAAGGTGTGCATTAATTAATTGATTAAAAAATTAAAATCAATTAAAATGACTCGAACTGAATCAGAGTTAATTGGCGTACGCCGTAAAGGTGATGTGTGGACATTATGCTTTATTGATAAAAGCATTAATGTCCCACTCGACGTTCATGCCAAGTGGAAAATATGATTGCAATTGATAGATCCAGAAAGTCTTGAGTCTTGATACCCCTCTGGTTTTTGCACCACCCCTCCAGGGTGCAGTAAATCTATAAATAATCAGGAACTGTGTCCCCCGGGGATCTCTGTTGTGGAATTGTCGATAGTGTCTCGGGACTGTATGTTTTATACTACCTCCCTTAATTTTGGTGATGTGTTCGGTGACCCTGGTAGTGAAAGATCGTATTGTTCTGCCCACATATTGTTTAGAGCAGGGGCACGTTATTGGGTATACCACATGGGTGGTTGAACATGTACAGAATTGTTTGATGGGGAATTTGTTTCGTGACTGTCAACATAAACTCCTTAGTGGTACGTCTGCCATTTGTGTTGAAGTGGCATACTGTGCATTTTTTGCAAGGATAATATCCTGTAAGATTGTGGGAAAAGGATGGTTTATTAAGTTGATTTGAACATTCTTTATCTTTTGCCATCAGATCACCATAACATTTATAACATTTATATTTATTTATATGTGTTTCATGATTTTATGATCATATGCTTTTATTCATTTATATGTGTTTTTATACCCAATGATTATAATTTAATCATTTCACTTAAACAACACAATTCCTATCACTGTATGGTTGACCAATACCCATAGGTCGCATACAAATTAGTACTTTAGCGCAACATCATTTCACTCTACAAATTTCACATACCGTTAGTCTTTTGGCAGATGTTTGCTGCTCCCTCCACATAGTAATTTGCAGCCACAGTGCAATATTCCCCCCCTCTCTATGCCGTGTACACACGGTCGGAAATTCCAACAGAAAAAGTCCGATGGGAGCTTTTCATCGTATATTCCGACCTTGTGTATGCCCCATCAGACTTTTTCCAACGGAACTAATTACTATCTGATAAACCGATCGTCTGTATGCTGTTCCGACGCACCAAAAACGACGCATGCTCTGAAGCAAGTACGAGACGGAAGCTACTGGCTATTGAACTTCCGTTTTCTAGTCCCGTTGTACGTCACCGCATTGTTTACGGTCGGACTTTGGTGTGACCGTGTGTATGCAAGACAGCTTAAGCGGAATTCTGTTGGTGAAACCTTCAGAGTTTATTCCGACAGCAAAACCGCTTGTGTGTACGTGGCATAAGTGGGCACACTCGCATACCAGGAAATGCAATGCTGTTTTTCAGGAGGAGATTGGTAAAAAAGGTAAACATTTTTTATTTATTTATTTTTTCAGAGTACTGCTTAGGCATAATTAACATTTCTACATGTTCCCTATAAGATAATAAATATTCTATAATTGTAATTTTCAAATTTTTGGTGACTCTAACCCATTACAAATGTTGTACCTTATTTTATATTTAAAATGGGGACAATCTTCCAGTGGGGGCGCCAAGTCTGATGACCATTGTTTTAAAGCCCAATTCCAGGCACAGAGGTTTTTGTAAGTTCTGATGTGTAATAAAAAAATAAATAAAAAATATTTATTCTCAGGTGTAATACATGGCTGGATCACTGCAAACTACTTAAAGTGGAGGGCCTTATCAGAAATCCCTGTTGCTAGGCAGTCTTCCTAATCTGCCTCCTTCCTACTCCATGGTGATCTTCGGTCTTCTCTCCTCCTCCGCATTGTCTTCTGGGTAATGGGGTGAGCTGTGTTCTGGGATCTGTGTGTTCCCTAACACAGCGTGCTAAACGACTCATGCATGCGCAGTAGGAAACGGGCAGTGAAGCCGCAAGGCTCCACTGCCTGTTTCCCTTAGTGAGGATGGCAGCGCTGGGACAGGAGAGCCGAGGGCCATGTCGGCCTCGGTGGCCGACATCGCAGGCGCCCTGGAAAGGTAAGTGTACTTATTAAAAGTCAGCAGGTACTTTTTTTTTTTCTTTTTTTTAGCTGCTGACTTTAAAAAAATTTTTTTTTTTTTACAGCTGAAACACCGCTTTAAAAATCAATACTTTTTCTTTATGCCAGATAGTTCAGCTCCAGCTGTACTTCTGTCCCGCTCCGAATGAAAGAACTGCATATCTTGGAGACTGCAGTGCTGGTGTTGTTTTTCTGCCCCCCCTCTTCCTTTGACCATCCACAGAATACATGGGGGTTGAGTTACTAAAACTGGAGAGTGCAAAATCTGGTGCGGCTCTGTATGGTAGCCAACAATGCTTCTAACTTCAGCTTGTTCAATTAAGCTTTGACACAACCTGCAAGCTGATTGGTTTCTACGCAGAGCTGCACCAGTGTTTGTACCCTCCAGTTTTAGTAAAGCAACCCCTCTGTGTTTTATCATTTAGGTAACCTATTTTTAAAATGTAAAAACAGTATGTACACTTTATTGTTATCTAGTTGGACTTGGTGAACAAACAGGAAAGTCATGAAACATATATAAACACTTGACAATCTTGTTTGTTCTTTGCTATAAAGGTTCCATTGATGATTTCCTTGGTGATCTTCTTGGTGACAGTGGTAAGTGATTCTTTTGCTTCTACCTGCAGTGTAATAGAGCTGAGACTCCATATGACATGAATTGAAGAACAGTGATCTATTCATAAACTGCTAGAGTCTGCTGTTGTTGACTGGGACCTACACACATATGAATGTTCTCTAATCTGTTCATAAACAGTTGGCGTTTGCCATGGTTTAGTAGGACTTACAGACATATGAACATTCCCTGGTCTGTCCATAAATGGCTGATGTATATTATGGTTGAGTAGATGAATGTCCCCTGATTTGTTCTTAAAGCGGTCCTTCAGTCATTTTTTTCATTTCATCTATTAAATCTTCTGCTCTTATTGTTTCAACTTTGGATAGTAAAAACATTTTCTTTCTGCCAGTAAATACTTTATACAGCCCACTTCCTGTTTTCTTATCTAGTCATTAACCTAGGCTTATGACATCGTGCACAGCTCTCTCTCTCATGCTCGTGAGAGTTTACCAGGAAGGGAGGGGGGGGGGGGTGAGTCATAAGAGGGACAATGAGAGCTGAAGAGCTGGAGGTGTGTCTCTGTGTCTATGTTATCCAGGAAGTGAACAGGCAGTAGCTTCAGCTGCCCACAGTTAAAATGGATGCAACCAGACTCAGTGGAGGGAGATTTCTGCAGCATAGTTAGCAAGTAAGGACACAGGGGCACACAATAAAACCGGAGGAGAAGCTGTTTAACCTTAACCTGCGTAGGGGGTTCTTCGGACTTTAAGGATGTGGAACTCTCTCCCACAATTGGTGTTGACTGCGGGGAGTATGGATATTTTTAAAAGACTCTTAGACTTGCATCTAAAAGGACACAACATACAGGGATATGGGAAATCATTATATACACTGATACATATACACCTTCACAGGTTGAACTGGATGGACTATTGTCTTTTTTCAGCCTTACTGACTATGTAACTACAGAATCACAGTATATATAAAATAATTTGCAAAGTGGGTGGAGGGAAGCTTCAGAATGGGAAAGATGTTTTTTATTACAAATTATGGGAGCAGACTGCAGTCCCTCTTTAAATAGCTAGAGTCTGTCGTGGTTGAGTAGGACTTTTTTACAGGTCTGATTTGTGTGGAGGCAGGGCCTTTTCCATTTGAAAATCATAACTGAAAAAAAAAAAAAAAAAAAACCTGACAATGTAATCTTTTCTGTCCATCTCCTTTACTGCTTATTATATTTTATATTTTAAGATGCTTTTCTTGTTTGTTTGGTGTCATGTATACAGATCCATCACCATGGACCTCAGCTTCTGCCAGCAAAACTCGGGCTGCACGTTCATCTAGCACCACTAAGAAGTGAGTTCCTATAATGTCTTCATCTTTTTGGTTCCGTCTCTAAACACAGATGTGCTTTGGTATTTATTTATATTTTCATGTTCCATCAGGTCAACCCTTGATGAAGACTTTTTCAGAGAGATTGCAAAAGAAGCAGCTGAGGTAATTTATTATAATTTCCAGAATTCAATAATTTTGTGATAACACTGCTTTATACTTTTTATCTTTGTTTTATTGAATTAGAGACCAGATGGGTATGTGACTTGTAGTGCTGAAAAACTTTACATAATGCTATTTAAACCAAGGATACAAAACCGAAGACCTCTATCCAAACCTGTTACTTTGTAATAGATGAGTGATAAACAGGGGCGGACTGACAACTCATGGGGCCCCCGGGCAATAGGAGATTATGGGGCCACACAGTATACACACTCACAGTATACACACACATGTTTCTATTGGCTGAGAAGGTACTGGAGAGGTGGGGCAGCTATAATCTTGGGATTTTTAGACCAAAAGGATGTCGGTAAGGGACATTTCAGAGACAAATGTAAAAAAAACACAGATTTTTACATACTGTCCCTGGTTTTACTGAGGCTGGCAACCCTGATGGGGCCCCCTAGTGGCCTGGGGCTCTCGGGCAGTGCCCAAATGGTTAGTCCGCCTCTGGTGATAAATGTTTGTTAATCATTAAAAGAGAAGTCCAGCCTGAGCTCGTTTGGCTGGGCTCCTCCTATGGGTCACAGGAGTGCAATTTATTTTGCACTCCTGTGACCCGTTTTCAGCAGAGAGCGGATTGAAATCCACTCTTTGCTGACGTCACCAATATCATTTCAGGCACCGTGTCATCCCGACTCTGGGAGTCTTGAACCGCCAAGTACCTGGACTGATGCCTGTCTCAGCCTCTCAGCGAGCCGCTGAGATGGCTGCTTCCTGCCCCTCCACAGTGCAACTCTCCAGTAAGCGTGGAGGAACAGAGCAGGAAAGCTGCTGATTGACAGACAGCAGCTCTCTGCTCGGAGAGCTGAGAGAACGGAGCCATCGTGGTGTTAGATGGCTCTGTTCTCAGTGCAAAGACGCCGGGGGACAGATACAGCATCGGTCCGATGCTGCATCCACCTAGGTAAGTATGAAACTGCAATAACCCCCAAACCCATACTTCTCTTTTAAATACATTTTCTACACAGACAGTGTCAGTACTAGGATCTGACTTGGTATCGGCCCTATTGCAGCCCTTGTAAATCAAAGTTCAGACTGGGAGAGAAGGAAGCAGGACATGGGGCTAACAAGGAGTATGCTTGATAGGTGACAGAAAGATGAGCTTAACAGTGGGCTGCTTCTCCTTTCACTGTCCAGTCACACAGGCTGGGGGAGGGACATGACCTGTAAGTGTTGCTTAACTATAGCAGAGAAAAAATTAGGTCTCCTGTGCTGCCTGACAAGGCTCTGTGAGTGGACAGAAATGCAAAACTGTTGGCAGATAAAACAACTCCCTAATATGTATTTTATCTGTGTGTTTACCAGTGTGCCCAGATTTCAGCGTTTCCGTCTGTACATACCTCAAGGGATGCTGAGCTTTCAGTGCTCAAGCTGTCATTCCAGTGGTCCGGGGATTAGAAATCCCCGCTCTTCTCACTCTGCTCTGTGCATTGCTTCCGGGACGCATCAGGGCGATGCTCTTTGATGGTGCTGACCAATCAAAATCACTCTGGTTTGTTCCAAATGAGTTGCACAGAGAAGAGGGAGAAGAGTGGGGATTTCAAATCCCCGGATAGTTGTAGCAACTGTGTGTGCACCAACAGCTCAGTATTGGTCCACCTTTACATTTTTATTGTGAAGTAAACAATGTGCTGCCATGACCATAAGGCTTATGTGGGAACAAGAACACTTCCAGCTGGCCAGCTCAGTAAATCTTATGTCTATGGCATCCCCCCCTTTCTGCTACAGTATAAGCTCCTGGTTACAGCTGATTGCAGCTATTCAATAACAAGTGAATGTCCCCACTCCTTTTGTGTGTGTGTGTTTTTTTTTTTTTTTTTTTTATATAATCTTTATTTTGAAAATAAACATGTAAACATACATACAGAGCAAAAAGAACAAACAAAACAAAAGCCTGGTAGCAGGAACCATTGGTAACAAGTGCATCGTGTAGCCATTAGGGATCTTATTCGGAGCGAGGGGTAGTTCATGAACTGCATGTGACTATCCGGCCACCAGGGGCGGTTCACAGGGATGTGTTTATTAGCATATCAGACCCGCGGTATGAGTTCAAGCATCTTTAGTCCATCCCTGGCCTCTCCGGTGGACCATGTCAGAAACGTGGATCTCCAATCGGAGACCTGACTTTAGGCCTCGGTTCCGGAGTCCCTTCTGCCTACTACGCTTAAATACTGTAAAGGGGGCCTGCTTCGAGAAGAGAGAGAAAAGAATGAGGGATAGGTTAAGCAGATAGATTAGCAGAAAACGAGAGGGAGGAAAAAAGAGAAAGAAGAAAAAAAAAAAAAAAAAGGGGGGAAAAGGGGGGGGGGGGGTGTTCACATCCGCTGCTATGCTACTCTAATCTGAGTTGCTGAGGGGCATCCAGCGCTCTCTGGCATCCTAGTGTCCCCTATCTTACTGCTTTCTGTCTCTTTACGTGGGAGGGGTCCCCAATGGTGGGGGTCCCGAGGAGGTGTAATGTATCCATGTAGCCCAGATGGCGTAGAACTTTTCGTATCTATCTTTGCACTTCGCCATCCACTCCTCCGCGGCCATGATATTATCGACTAGCTTCACCCATTCTGCTCGGGTGGGTGTCCTGGGCGTCTTCCAGTGAATTGGAATCAGCCTCCTAGCCGCATTAAGCAGGTGGGGTAAAACAGATTTGCTATATCTGCTGAGAGGAATGGTGGGGAAGTGCAACAGCGATTCCAGTGGGGAATCCGGAAGTTCCAGGTCCAGTATCTGTTTAATCTGAGCGTGAATATCCCGCCAGAAGGGTCTCAGGACGGGGCACTCCCACCATATGTGGAGGAACGAGCCTCTGAGACCGCAACCTCTCCAGCATGTATCCGGCAAAGATGGGTACATCCTGGTGAGCCTGGTTGGCACTCTGTACCATCTAGTTAGAAGCTTATAACTATTTTCCTGCATTTTTGTGTCTACTGTACTGGAGTGCGTAAGTTTATACATGTGCTCCAACTGAGGTTGCGTGAAGACGCGCTGAAGATCCCTCTCCCAGTCTCTGATAAAGGTTGGCTTCTCTTCCACTTGCTGTGCCTGTAACAATTCATACAGTACTGAGATAGCGTGTGGAGTGGCTTCCTCTGCCATGCACAACTGCTCAAATGGCGAGGCCTGGGTGGGTGACCTAACTCCGTGTGGGAGGTTGGCTATGAAGTGCTGGAGCTGCCTATGGCGCCAGTCGTCCATTAAGAAGGGGCCGTACTGAGCCCTCAGGGTTTCTATGGGCAACAGTCCCTGCTCCTGGACAAATCTGCCACATCTGGGCTCCCCGTCCGCCGCCCACGTCCGAAAGAAAGACGGGTGTTCCCCTGGAGTGAACCAGGGGAAGCCGCCTAGTGGTGCCAAGGGGGAGGTTGGTCGAGCCAGCCTTCCTCCCCTGTTTAGGGCATCCCATATCGTCAGTGCATGGGAGGCTAACGGGGACACCAGGGTGGACAGGCCCCTGTGCTCTTTGGGGACCCATGGGGCATGAGCCAAATTTCGACCTGCCAGAGACTTATCCAGGGGGACCCAGAGTTTGTGAGTGACATTATGACACCAGTCCAGAATGCGTTGCAGGGCCACTGCCTCATAGTACCTGCGAATTACCGGAACCCCCAGGCCTCCCCTAGCTTTGGGGCGTTGCAGCATGCGGAGTGCCAGCCTAGGGCATTTCCCACTCCATATATACTGAGAGAACATACTGTTGAGGCTTGAGAAAAACGCCTTTGGTAAAGCAATCGGCACCATTTGTAAGAGGAACAGTATGCGAGGAAGCACATTCATTTTGAGGATGCTGACTCGGCCCATCCATGAGAATGCTGTCTTGTCCCAGTTTTTAAGGTCTGTTTTGACAGTGGTGAGTAGTGGGGTATAATTGCAGTCATATAGCTGTGAACATTTCTTAGGTAAGTATATTCCCAGGTATTTAAGTGATGTGGGGCACCATGTAAAAGAGAAAGCAGCCTGCAGCCTCGTACGTAGATCTGAGGGTATGTTTAGGGAGAGAATCTCGGATTTGTTATAATTGATTTTGAAGTGTGACAGCTCGTTGAATTCCTGTAGTTCGGTCATAATACTGGGCAGCGATATAAGGGGGTCAGCGACGTAGAATAATACGTCATCCGCATACGCCGATAGTTTGTGTTCCGTCGGCCCAACCGAGAATCCTTTGATATTGTTGTTCCTACGGATTCTATTAAGGAGGGGTTCTAGGGTGAGGGCAAAGACTAGCGGGGACAACGGGCAGCCCTGGCGTGTTCCATTCTTAATAGGGAAAGGGTCTGATAGGAGCCCATTCACCTTCACCTTGGCGGACGGGGAGCTATATAGGGAGGAGATCCATGTCAGCATATTAGGTCCGAGGCCGAGCCTCTTCAACACCGCCTTCATGTAGGTCCAGTCCACCCTGTCAAATGCTTTCTCAGCATCAGTGGAAAGCAAGAGACAGGGGTGCTTCACCCTCTGGGATTCCACCCAGTGGATCAGCTGGAGTGCCCTATTGGAGTTGTCCCTGGCTTCTCGGCCCGTGATGAAGCCGGTCTGGTCGGGGCCAACCACTGTCGGGAGGATTGGCTTGAGTCTGTTAGCCAATATCTTGGCCAGGATTTTAATATCAGTATTGAGAAGCGATATGGGCCTGTAGTTGCCTGGTAGGGTGTGGTCTTTCCCTTCTTTTGGGAGTACCGTAATGTGTGCCATTAGGGCTTCCGAGGGCATTCCCATGCCCTGGGCTAGAGCCGTAAAGTATTTACACATGTGGCCTGCAAGTACTCCTGAGTACTTTTTATAATAAGTATTGGTGTATCCGTCCGGACCTGGACTTTTCCCGTTAGGGAGGTCTTTTATCACTGCCTGTATTTCAGCCACCGTAATTGGGTCCTCCAGCTGTGCGCAGATTGAGGCACTCAGCTGAGGGCATTGGGCTTCCTCCAAGTATTGCTCAATACGAGCATTCCTTTGGGTTTCCGAGGACCCAGGTAATGTGGCTGGTAGGTTGTACAGCTGGGCATAGAAGTCTCTAAACATACTTGCTATCTTTGATGAATGTACCACTGGTTCCCCTGTAGATGTGTTGAGCTTATGTACGTGGCCTGCATCTTTCTGGCGTTTGAGGGCCCTGGCTAGCAGTCTTCCACATTTGTTGCCAAATTCATAGAACTTGTGCGACAAGTGGCGTAAACGGGCTTTGATTTTGGCATCTAGGAGTGTCGCTAATTCCTGCCTAAGGGAGTATAGTTCTGCTGTCTGAGAGGGGGTGACCTTCTTTTTGTGTACTAGTTCCGCTGAGCGTATTTTGGCTAGGAGCTTCTGCATGTCTCCCTCCCTGGCCTTCTTCAATCGGGTCCCCTGGGAGATCAGTTCCCCTCTCACCACTGCCTTGTGTCCCTCCCAGACTGAGCCCATGCTGACTTCCTCTGGGGGATTTTCCCGGAAATACAGGGAGATGGTATCCAGCACCCCCTTCAGTGCCACCACGTCGTCCAGTATGCCGTCATTCAGGCGCCAGTTCCATGTCCGTGCCTCCATAAACTGTGGGCGCAGGGAGATGGAGACAGGCGCGTGGTCAGAGATAGTAATGGAGCCTATGGAGGCTTTTGTTAGGGAGTCTAGGGAGTATTGATCTAGCAGCAGGAAGTCTATACGTGTGTAAACACCGTGAGTGGGCGAGAAGTAGCTATAGTCCCTGTCACTCGGGTGGAGGATCCTCCAGCAGTCCACCAGGTGATGGGTCTGTAGAGACTTCTTGAAATGTTTCAGAAAGGCGAAGGAGTGTGTTGAACGTCCCTGTGACGTGTCTATCTGTGGGTCTGGGCTGACATTAAAGTCTCCCCCCAAAATCAGTTGACCTTCGCGAAAGGAAGCGAGGGTCTCCAGCGTTGTGTCTATAAAGGTAAGCTGTTTGCTGTTAGGGGCGTACAAAGCTGCAAGCGTGTATTTCTGATTATAGATGGTGCCCTTAACAAATACGTATCTACCTGCCGGATCTAGCATTTGGTCCTCCATGATAAAGGGACAGTGCTTATGTACAGCTATAGCCACCCCCCAGATTTAGGGCGAGGAGAGTTGCTAAGGTACCATGATTTATAGAGGTGCGTGGGTAAACGGGGGACCGAGTCAGCATGAAAATGGGTTTCCTGCAAGAAAACAAAGTGTGCTCCCATACGTTTCATCTCAAGCCACAACTTACTGCGTTTCGCCGGTGAGCCCAGGCCTCGGACATTGTAGGATACGACCTTTAGATCAGCCATGGTGATGGTTCAGAGGGTGAGCCGGAGGTCTCGGCCCAGGGGGAGAGGGTATCAGCAGCGCGTCCGTGCCAGAGTAGTGGGCACTGTCGGCACCCAGGTGTATGCAGGGTCCTAAAAGAAAAACCATAGTTACAGCGGATGTGGTAGACATGGGGAGGGGAGATAGCAAAGGAGCAAAGACAGAAGCAAGAGCACAATAAGAAATAAAACATGTTGCCTTACAGGCACAACTCAGTGCAACTAGTCTCCTGGTCGGGGAACCCCACCCCCCCCCCAACAAGGGGAAACGGTGGGGTCCAGCGAGCAGAAACATTTCCCAAAAAGGGAACATCACTCCAAGGAGTAGTCCTACTGGGGGGTAGTGGTATAGCACGCAAAGCGAGACCGCCGTGCGACCCACCAACAGTGTATATGGCTCAATCTACCCATGGAGGGCTAAACAAGTAAACGTAGTGGTATCCGGCATGGGGTAGAGAGTCTGCTGCAAAGTGGAACGGCAGCTATGAGGGGAGTTTCAAAAGAAGCTGGGCAAAATCTTTTCCGGCATCAGAGTGGGGAACAGTTAATCAGGCTTCCTCCTGTGGTGGGCGCCTAGGTGATCCATGTTCAGACATGCTTCTTCTGTTTCCGCGTCGGCGTCTGCGGCGGCCTTGCCTCCACTGATCAGGTTGTCTGGGGAGAGGGATGGCGGGCGATGTCCTCCAGTCTGGGATGTCCACAGGTGGAAGGCCCAGGTCCTCCAGGAAGCGGGGCAGGTCAGCTTTGGTGCGGAGGGTGTATTGCCTACCCTCTTTGGTCGCCGAGAGGCTGAATGGGAAGCCCCATCTGTAGGGCAGTTGGGCATCTTGCAGGGATGCCAGTAGCGGTTTAAGTGCCCGGCGTTGCATCAAGGTGCGCCTTGATATGTCTGGGAAGAAAGTCAGTTTGGCGCCATCAAAGTCCACGTGACGGACTCCTCTGACTTGATTCATGATGCGCTCCTTAAGCGAGTATTTATGCAACTTGCATATAATGTCTCTGGGTCTATCCGGGTCATCTGAAGGGGGTCTCAGGGCCCTATGAGCTCGGTCAATTTCAATGTGTGCCGGGGCCTGACGGCCCAGTATCTGCTTAAAGACCCCTTGCAGAGTAGGTACAATGTCCCTTGGTCCAGTTGCCTCAGGTAGGCCTCTGATGCGTATGTTAACCCTGCGGCTCCTGTTCTCAAAATCATCCATTTGATCTAGCAATGCCTCCAGCCTGCGATCCTGTCTGTCGCACCGGTCAGTCAGAGCTTGCAGTGTGGGGGCAGTTTCATCCCATTGCACCTCAAGTGTTTCCACTCTCTCCCCCAGGTGGGCTGTGTCAGCCTGCAGGTTCTCAATGTCCTGTCTCAGGGCCTTCTCTACCCTGTTTGCAAACCTCTCTAGGTCTGCTGCGGTGGGGAGGGATAAAATGTGGGAGCGAATGTCCTTGTCCTCCCATGGGTCTCCCTTAGCTGCTGGCCCTTCCATGCTCTCTGACCCTGAGGGAGAGGAGGGGGCCGGTGGTGATAGCACAGGCATGTGTGGGGAGCCGGTGGGGGAGGCCGCTGCGGCCGCGTGGGTGCTGGGCGCCATCTTGGCTGTACTTGCCGGTTCGTTGCGGGCCCCAAAGTAATTGTCCAGGGACTCGGCCCGGCTCCTCGGAGTCCTCTGTGGCTGCGGGGATGTCTTCCGCTTCGGGGGCATCGTTGTGCGGTGTTTTTATCTCCCTCAGAGCCGCCGTTCAGGCTCTGTATGTGGCGGGTCTCACGGAGCTCCTCACAAGCACGTCCTCACTCGCGCATGCCGTAGCCACGCCGTGTGTTTTTGTTTTTAGTGAAAATACTGTTTTTGATAAACATATTTGCACTACTATCACTGGACTGACAAAATTGGTAGCATCATCTTTTTTTATTCTGTTGGTCCTGTGGTTTGGAGCTTTTGGAAACTCTGAAAGCTACAAGTTAAAAAATAAATAAAAGAAAAATTGCAAAAATGGTCTAGCCATTTGAGTTTAAAAGTGGAGCAAAGGGCCTGGCAGTAGAAGGGTTATATGGGCAAGCTCAGTTTGAATTGGTGAGCCTGGATTATGTTATGTTATGTATGTTGAAGGGTTTGCCTGTTTTTGTTTTTTATCTGTCCTATGCTTTTTCAAATGACATCTTCTTCCTTTTTTGCCCATTAATCATTTAGGTAGTTAGACATGCATTGTTATACCATCTTGTTCCTGTGACATGCTAAGCAAAGTCCAAGAAAAAAAAAAAAGAATCAATTGCCCCTTTAACTGTCTTTGGATCGCTGTTTTCTGATCTTCTTTTTTTTTTTTTTTTTTATATACATTTGATGCACTGGTTTCCTGGTTACTTAACCTGTACCCACAGGCATTTCCTAGCGGCACCTAGGGCCATTTAAGTCCCAAAGTGATGAGCGCTGTCATGAAAAAATGTACCCCGCTGGTTGAGAAAAAAATAAATAAATGAATCCTCCATGGCCTGCTTTACAAAGTCAAGTACTTTCAGTTCTCAGTTAAACGTCATTCAGCATGAACTCTTCTGCATCTCAGAAACATTTATTATCTCTTTTAAAAGAAGTGTGCCTTGGCTCTTCCATAAAAAGCCTAAAGCCTCGTACACAAGATTGGATTTTCCGACGGGAAATGTGTGATGGCAGGCTGTTGTCTGAAAATCCAACCGTGTGTATGCTCCTTTGGACAAATTTTGTCGGATTTTCCGAAGACAAACATTGGCTAGCAGGTTTTAAAATTTTCCGCGGACAAATTTGTATTGTCGGATTTTCCGAGCGTGTGTACACAAAAGTCCAAAGTACAAACACACATGCTCGGAAGCAAGGACGAGCCAGAAGCGGTCGGTCTTGTAAACTAGCGTTCGTAATGGAGAATTAACATTCGTGACGTGGAAAATTATGAAATCTTGAAATGCAGCGCACAAGTCTCTTCTTTAATGGGATAATAATGAAGCTGCTTTGCTGGTGATACTGATGGAGTTATTGCAAACTCATTTTCAAAGGCTTTTTTTTTCTAGTGATATCAAGAATAATCTTATTATGTTTTTCTCTCTTCGCCTTTCAGGACAGCACCTTGGAGAGAGCGCAGCTCCGCCTTTACCCAGGAAACACTGCGTGACAACGCCCCTTTTTAAGATCAGCTGCTTCCACCATGCCTTCAGTTTTAGTGTTTCCTCCGCCATGGTGGAACACTGCTGGGGAACCAGGGGTGCTGCGCTCTCTTTAAAGGAAAAACGAGGGTTTTGGCAGTACCTTGTGCTTACGTTCGCAAAGACCAGCCCAGCACCTTCCCGAACGATGGGGTTGGTGTTCCGGTGTTCCCTTCCTTCGTCGGCTCACAGGAGTAATGGACTGCCGGAGGTTGATCGCCCGTGCGTTCGGGGGGCCGCGGTTGTGCTCAGAAACGAGCGTTCCATGCCAGGCCTCAGCATGGCGGCGCCGAATCCCGGACGGCGGGGGACGCCAGTTCCGGTGGGTGGAGACCTCCGGCAGGGCGTAGCAGCAATTGGTTCCAGCTGCTGGAACGCAGGAGGAAGGGGCAGGTCCTCTGGCCGGGACTTCCGTTTGTTTGGCACGGTCGGAAAGCCATTTAAAGCGTGCGGACGGCGGCTGCTACGATCGAAATGGAGGACGGATCTTCAGCAGCTATGGCGGATGCAGGCGCCCAGGTTCCCGGCCAGTCCCAGGTAGGAGAGGTACAGAGGGACCTCTTTCCTTTACATCACTGGGTGTTTTTTTTGTTTGGTTTATGTATTAAGTTAACCTGCAGCTGTCTGCTTTGGTGTAAAGGTCCATTAGCAGTTCAGCAGGGATTGAGACTCTGGGCACTTAGGGTGTTTGTCTTTGGGGGTCTACCTGTTGTACTCTTTAGTGGCTGCAGTTAAAGAGGACCTGTGGGTTCTTTTATTTCTGTCGTTTCAGAAAGTTACTGCTAAGTCAGAGAGAACTTCAAGAAAATGCCCCTCATGCAAAAATCCTTTAAGGGACTCTTGGCCCAAACCCCTGTGCAGATCCTGCATTGCGGATTTAGTGAAGGAGGAGTCTTCACAGGAGTGCAAGGAACTCCTGTCTTCAGTGAGGAAAGAACTAGCAGAGGCCCTAGGGACAGTACGCTCCCTTGTGAAAAAGCGTGGTCAGAGTTCCAGCCAAGAACAGAGTTCTCAGTCCAGTCTCCCTCCGTCCACTTCTGTGCAAATTGAAAGTGAGTCTGAGGAAGAAAGGGAAAGCATTCCTCCCTCAACGTTTGATTCTGATGATGAGGAAGAGGAAGAAGAAGCCAAGGCTTCTAGATATAAACTGTCACTTGAGGAAGTTGATGATTTACTCAAGGCAATTTATACTACACTGGAGATCCAGGAAGAAAAAATTCAGCTGTCAGTACATGACAAAATGTACCAGGGGCTGGAGGTGGTTATACATAGAGTCTTTCCGGTACACAAGGTGTTAACAGACTCCATTAGAAAGGAATGGAAGGATCCAGAGAAAGGACAATTTTTTTCTAAAGCCCTTAAAAGGAGGTTCCCTTTTGAGGAGAGTGAGGAGTGTGTTTGGAATAAGAAGCCAAAGATAGATGCGGCCTTCTCTCAAGTATCCAGAAAAACGGACTTAGCCTTTGAGGATATGGGAATTCTTAAAGACGCTATGGACAAAAAAGCGGATGGGCTACTGAAGAAAGCATGGGACTCTTCATTAGCCAATCTGAAACCTGCAATGGCAGCCACAGTTGTGGCCAGAAATTTGGAATGCTGGTTAGACCAACTCAAAAATCATGTGGTGGCAGGTACCTCCAGGAAAGATTTATTAGAGTCCTTCCCTACTCTGTTAAAAGCCGTCCGATATATGGCTGATGCCTCGGCAGAATCCATCAAAATGTCTGCCAGGTCGTCAGCTTTGGTTAATTCCGCAAGAAGAGCCCTCTGGCTTAAAACTTGGTCAGGGGATTCAGCCTCTAAAGGGAAATTGTGTGGGATTCCCTTTTCAGGGGACTTGTTGTTTGGTCCGGAATTAGAGACTGTACTTGATAGGACAGCAGACAAAAAGAAAGCTTTTCCTCAGAAAAAGAAAGTGGTACAGCAGAGGAAGAATTTTCGTCCTTTTCGACAAACCGATAAGGAAAAGGACCAAACAAAGAAAAGACCTTGGAACCCCCAGAGAGGAAGAGGCAGGGGTGGGGTATTGTTCAGAAACCCTGAGCAATCCCCTAAAAAACAGTGACCAGCTTCCAGTAGGAGGGAGGCTTCAGGACTTCTTGCTCAGTTGGGAAAAAACAACAAGAAGTCCATTTGTCCTAGGGATAATCCAGCAGGGTTACCATCTGGAGTTTTTACAAAACCCCCCAAGTCGGTTCTACGTAACAAACTTACCGAAGGATCAGGAGAAGGCTCTGGCTATGAAGTCTCTTCTTCAAGAGCTGATGCAACAGAATGTCATCTCTCAAGTCCCAGAGGGACAAAAAGGAAAAGGGTTTTATTCCCATATATTCTTGGTCAGGAAACCATCGGGAAAGTTCCGTCTGATCCTCAACTTGAAGCTGTTGAATCGATCCATAAAATACAAAAGATTCAGGATGGACACGATTTTTTCAGTAAAGAACTTGCTGACCCCCAGGTGTCACATGGCCTCCATCGATTTGAGGGATGCATACCTCCATATCCCAATAGCACCCCAGTCCCAGAAATTTCTACGTCTGGCAGTCAATTTAGGGAGGGGGGAGGTTTGGCATCTCCAGTTCAGAGCCCTGCCATTCGGCCTCTCCTCCTCACCCAGAGTTTTCACGAAAGTGATGGCAGAAGCATTGGAACCCCTGAGACTGAAAGGGATCCCAATAGTGCCCTACTTGGACGACCTGCTACTTTTCGCCGACTCAAAAAGTCAGGTGGAAGTCAACCTTCAAGTGACTCAAGCACATCTAAGAGGTCTGGGTTGGCTTCTCAACATTCAGAAGTCCAACCTAATACCAGCTCAAAGAGCAAAGTTCCTGGGGTACGAAATAGACTCAGTAGAACAGAAAATATTTCTGCCCCAAGAAAAGATAGAAAAGATGCAGTCGGCTCTGAAGGTACTTCAGTCCAATTCAAGGTTCTCAGTAAGACAAGCCATGTCAGCCCTGGGTCTGCTGACAGCAGCAATCCCGGCAGTACAGTGGGCCAGACTGCATGCTCGTCCGCTGCAGGCAGACATTTTGACAAATTGGTCCTACCAGGAATCGCTGGAGAAAAAGTTTGTCATAGGGGTAAGAGCAAAAAGATCACTCTGGTGGTGGAGGAACCAGAGAAACATCTCAAAAGGTCTTCACTGGTCATTCCCAGTAACCCAAAGACTGACCACAGATGCCAGCGCATGGGGGTGGGGAGCCCACCTGGAAGAACAAACTATTCAGGGGGTTTGGTCCAAGCCAGAAGCGAGAAGGTCATCGAACTGGAGAGAGTTGAAGGCTATTCATCTGAGTCTTCTGTCCTTCCAGGAACTTCTAAAGAATCAGCATGTCCAAGTCTTGACGGACAATATGACGGCAGTGTTATACATAACAAAGCAAGGGGGCACAAAAAGCAGAACTCTGTTGGATTTAGCCTGCCAGATACTGAGATGGGCAGAGAACAACTTGGCCTCCCTATCGGCAGTACACTTAAAAGGGACGGAAAACACCTTGGCAGATCTCCTCAGCAGGAGGGAAGTAAGAGAAGCAGAGTGGTCTCTGAATCAGGATCTATTCAAGACAATAGCCAAGAGTTGGGGTGTTCCTCAGGTGGACCTATTCGCAAGTCAGGAAAACGCGAAAGTACCAGTTTTCTTCTCCCTTCAGAGACAGGATCAAGCTCTGGGGTTAGATGCTCTGGCTCACAGATGGGACTTCCAGCTGTCCTACGCTTTTCCCCCATTTCCACTAATTCCAAGGGTACTAGCAAAATTCAGACTGGAATCCACGGAACTAATTCTGATAGCTCCTTATTGGCCAAAAAGGCCGTGGTTTGCAACCCTTATGAACCTCTCAGTAAAACCTCCTTGGAAGTTACCAAACAGGTCAGATCTACTGAGTCAGGGCAAGTTTCTTCATCCAGATCCAGCGTTTCTCAACCTAGCAGCTTGGTTTCTGAAGAACAAATCCTAAGACAAAAGGGACTATCAGAAAAACTCATTACTACCCTTCTTGCAAGTAGGAAGAAGGTGACAAGAGACATTTATTTTAAGGTCTGGAAAGTTTATAATACATGGTGTTCCAGAAAAGACTTTAGTTTGTCTAGTACAATTTCAGTTCTAGAGTTTCTTCAAGACGGATTGGAGAAAGGCCTAGCAGCAAGTACGCTCAAAACACAAGTAGCGGCCTTATCAGTTTTTTTGGAAAGAACCCTGTCAGGGGAGCCTTTAATAATTCGTTTTTTCAGAGCTATGGCTAAAGTAAAGCCTAAGCCTGTGATCATTTTTCCTAAATGGGATTTATCTTTGGTTCTTCAAGGGCTAACAAAGCTTCCGTTCGAGCCAATAGAAGGATCCTCACTTAAGTTTTTAACGTTTAAAACTGTGTTGTTGGTGGCAGTAACATCAGCTCGTAGAGTCAGTGAGTTACAAGCTCTATCAATCAAAGAGCCATTCATGAGGTGCCTACCAGACAGGATAGTTCTAAAGACAGACCCAGCCTTCCTACCAAAAGTAAGCTCTGCTTTTCATCGGGCACAGGAGATCATTCTCCCTACATTTTGCCCCTCACCTTCGGGGCCAGGAGAAGAAGCCTTCCATACTCTGGATGTCAGGAGATGTCTTCTTAGGTATCTGGAAATAACAAAGGACTTTAGAAAATCATCCTCATTGTTTGTTTTAATGGAGGGCGCTCACAAGGGATGTAAAGCTTCCAAAAACACCCTTGGAAGATGGTTAAAGCAAGCCATTAAAGAAGCATACGCCTCTCTAGGTTTGGAGCCTCCAGAAGGAATCTTGCCTCATTCAACCAGAGCAGTAGCGGCATCATGGGCAGAAAAGGCCGGAGCATCGCCTGAACAAATTTGTAAGGCTGCCATATGGTCCAGTTTTTCAACTTTCATAAAACACTACCGCTTGGATCTGCTTTCAGCCTCAGACCAATCCTTCGGGAGAAAGGTTTTGCAGGCAGTGGTCCCACCCTGAAGTAAGTTTCTTGGTTATCCTCTCCAAGGTGCTGTCCTGAAAGGCGAAGAGAGAAAACCTTAGTTAGACTTACCGGTGACGGTATTTCTACGAGCCTTTCAGGACAGCAGCCTACTTCCCTCCCTAGGTTATGATGTATAATGTATAATTATAGGGCATGGTAACTGTCTGCTTATATTTTCCAGCATGTCGGAGGATTTCTCGATAACAACTGAAGGCATGGTGGAAGCAGCTGATCTTAAAAAGGGGCGTTGTCACGCAGTGTTTCCTGGGTAAAGGCGGAGCTGCGCTCTCTCCAAGGTGCTGTCCTGAAAGGCTCGTAGAAATACCGTCACCGGTAAGTCTAACTAAGGTTTTTTTTTTTATTTGGGCAAGTTACCACAGCACCATTATCCTGTAGTTTTTAAGATCAAAGATACAACTATGTTGGCGTCCCCTGTCAATTTTACATTGTATTGTTTTAAATGTAACTTCCTACTCCAAACTGTCATTTGAAGTAAAACACATAGCCAAGTATTATTCTCCACAATTTTTTTTATTGTGCATTTAAAAAAAACAACAAATAAAATTAGACATGCTATCTGCCAATAGAACTTAACCAAAAAGTGCATTCTATGCATCCAAAAATATAGAAAATATACCAAATCAAGTTATTATTCAACCAAAAAAATTATGTCAAAGCAATAACTCCAAGGCCAATAATAAATAACACGTTATCTCCTCCCATTCCGCAACATGGCTGGTTGATGAACGGCCGTTCAGAAATGAACTGAAAAAACGTGAATCAACACTCACCAGACTTCTACTAACATGAAATTGGCAGAAGGAGCCCAAAGGGTGGCGCCAAAGAGCTGAAAAACAACGTAGTAAGTCACTACGTTCGTATTTGTTGGCCAACAATTGTGTGCCGTGTGTATGCAAGACAAGTTTGGGCCAACGCCCTTTGGACAAAAGTCCACGGTTTTGTTGCCAATCCAATCGTGTGTACGAGGCTTAAGAGTACAAACTGTTACAATGCCTGCTGGCTTCTAAATTCTACCTTTTTTTTTAGTTTGTCCTCCCTAACAGTAATATAATTCTTTCTAAAGGGCCAGGTCAATCACCGCTTATGCCAAATTTTACATGCTGCTGCAGGTGAGATCCGGCTCAAAACTCCACAGTCACATCTCCAGTTTTGGCTCATCTCCATTGAATCAATCCATTGCCCCAGCAAAAGGAAAGCTGCACACTGAGATGCAAAATAATAATCTTCCTTTTATTAAAATATTATTAAAAATAAGGTTTCCCTTTCGTGGTGCAAGACTGTTCGGGGAGGATTTGGACAATTATATCCAAAGGATTAGTGGGAAAAGCACCCTTTTGCCAGCTAAGAAAAGGAGTAAAAGTCCCTCCTTTAAACGGGCTCTTTCTCCAGTGCCAGGGGCATCAGCCTCCAGGCAGTCACGACGACCTCCTCCGTCAGGCTCAAAAGTTAAATCTCAGAGTCAACCCCAAGGATAAAAGAAGTCCTGGGGGAGGAAGTCTACAAGACAAAACACTAAAGCCTCCTTATGAAGGGGCGCCCCTGCTCACTCTAGTGGGGGGAAGACTGCTAAAGTTCTCAAGGGTCTGGCAGGAGGATTTTCAGGACAGATAGGTGGTCTCCACAATAACTGTAGGTTACAAACTAGAGTTCCGAGAATTCCCCTCTCCTCGTTTCCTCAGATCAAATGTCCCCAAAGACCCAGAGAAAAAGAAGTCTCTCTTTTAAGCGTTGGAGCAACTTTTGTCGCAAAAAGTTATCATGGTAGTTCCCACGCAAGATCAGGGATTTGGGTTTTATTCAAACCTTTCATGGTACCAAAGCCAAATAGAGATGTCAGACCCATTCTAGATCTCAAAGATCTAAACTGATTCCTAAAAGTACGGTCCTTTCGCATGGATTCAATCCGATCTGTAGTCTCCATCCTACAAGGAGGAGAACTTCTGGCATCAATAGACAACAAGGATGCGTACCTGCATGTACCTATTTTCCCTGCTCATCAAAAATATCTGCGTTTCGAAGTAGAAAAACGCCACTTTCAGTTTGTAGATCTGCCTTTTGGGCTAGCCACTGCACCTCGGTGTTTACAAAGATCTTGGCTCCTCTAGCCAGATTAAGATCCCAGGGTATAACGCTAATAACGCACCTACTCTTGATAGATCGGTCGGTAGCCCGCTTGGACCAAAACTTGGTCACCACAATCAACTACCTGGAATACTTAGGTTGGGTCCTCAACTTAGAGAAGTCTTCTTTAAATCCAGTAAGAAGACTAGAGTATTTGGGGCTGGTCATAGATACAGCCCAGAAGAGGGTATATATTCCCCAGGCAAAAATCAGTGCCATAAAGAGACTGATTCATGTAGTCGGGGGAAAGAAGGGTCCTTCTATTCGCCTTTGTATGAGGCTGCTGGGGAAGCAGTTCCCTATGCTCAGTTTCATTCGAGACTGCTGCAAAACAGTATCCTGTCTGCCTGGAACAAAAAGGTTAGATTTTCTGATGCGCCTGTCTCCTACAGTGCGTCAGAGACTCAGTTGGTGGTTGATACCCGAGAATCTGCAAAAAAGGAAAATCCTTCTTTACCAGTTATCTGGACAGTGGTAACAACAGATGCCAGTCTTTGAGGTTGGGGAGCAGTTCTGGAACAGTCGACTGTCCAGAGAAGGTGGTCCAAGACCGAGAGGACCTTACCCATTAACATTCTGGAGATCCGCGCGGCATATCAGCCCTAAAAGCCTGGACGCTCGGGTTACAGGGTTTCCCTGTCAGGATCCAGTCCGACAATGCCACAGCAGTGGCTTATATCAATCACCAAGGAGGAACCAGGAGTTGTGCAGCTCAGGAAGAAGTAAACCAGATCTTAATCTGGGCAGAAAAGCATGTGCCGTGCATATCAGTAATCTTCATTTCGGGGGTAGAGAACTGGCAGGCGAACTACTTAAGTCGCCGGCAGTTAGTCCCAGGGGAATGGTCTCTTCACCCTGACATCTTCTTGGCCATATGCCAAAGATGGGGAGTTCCGGATGTAGATCTCTTTGCGTCCAGGTTCAACAACAAGATCAACAACTTTATGTCAAGAACAAGGCATCCACTTGCATGCGGGACAGATGTGTTGGTGACTCCGTGGCATCGGTTCTCTCTGATTTATGCATTCCCTCCTATTCTGCTGCTGCTGCTGCCACGACTTCTTTCCAGGATCAAGCAGGAAAAGAAGTCTGTGCTTCTGGTGGCCCCAGCGTGGCCCAGGAGAGCTTGGTATGCAGAAATAGTGAAGATGGTGGTAGGTTCCCCTTGGACCCAACCGTCACGTCCAGACCTGCTATCCCAGGGACCACTGTTCCATCCTGCCTTACAAACGCTAAATTTAATGGTTTGGCTATTGAAACCCACGTTCTGAAGAGTCATGGGCTTTCAGGCCCTGTGATTTCTACCTTGATTAATGCAAGGAAGCCAGCTTCCAGAATGACTTATCATAGAGTCTGGAAAGCATATGTCTCCTGGTGTCAATCCAGGGGTTGGCATCCCAGAAAATATGTCATAAGCAGATTCCTTGACTTTCAGCAAATGGGGTTAGAGATGATGCTGGCCTTGAGTACCATCAAGAGCCAGATCTTGGCCTTATCAGTTCTGTTTCAACATCCACTTGCTTCGCATTCTTTGGTCCGACACTTTATACAGGGGGTGATGCGCCTTAATCCTCCGGTTAAGGCGCCTCTTAATCCCTGGGACTTGAATTTTTGTTCTGTCGGCTTTACAGAAGCAGCCTTTTGAACCGATACGTCAAATTCCCTTAGTTCTGTTGACAAGGAAATTAATTTTTCTGGTGACCATTTCTTCTGCCAGAAGAGTATCAGAATTAGCGTCCCTTTCTTGTAAAGAGCCATATTTAATAATGCACAAGGATAGTGGGTGTTACTCCCTCATCCTAGCTTTCTACCGAAGGTGGTTTTAGGTTTTCATCTAAACCAAGATATTGTTCTGCCTTCCTTTTTTCCAGATCCCTGTTCTACGGAAGTAAGGTCACTACATTCTTTGGATGTAGTGAGAGCAGTCAAAGCCTATCTGGAAGCGACTGCTCAGGTTCGCAAAACAGATGTTTTTGTTTGTATTGCCAGAAGGTTCTAAGAGAGGACAGGCAGCGTTGAAATCTACTATTGCTAAATGGATTTGACAAGTAATTGTTCAAGCTTATGGTTTGAAGCAGAAAGTTTCGCCTTTTCAGATCAAGGCACACTCCACTAGGGCTATTAGTGCTTTGTGGGCAGTGCATCACCATGCCTCATGGCTCAAATCTGCAAGGCCGCAACCTGGTCATCAGTCCATACATTCACCAAATTTTATCAGGTGAAGGTGAGTAGGCATGAGGATATCGCCTTTGGGCATAGTGTGCTGCAGGCAGCGGTACAAGGTCATCAGATCTGATTACACCCTACTTTGTGTGGTTCCCCTTCCCTCAGATAGCATTGCTCTGGGACATCCCATCAGTAATTACTGAGACTCTGTGTCCCCTGATGTACGAGAAAGAGAAAATAGGACACACTTAACCCCTTCCTAGCCAGCTAGTGGTTAATCCCTTTACCGCCAGTGTCATTTTTACAGTAATATAGTGCAATTTTATAGCACTGATCGCTGTAAAAATGACAATGGTCCCAAAAATGTGTCAAAATTGTCTGACGTGTCCGCCATAATGTCGCAGTCCCAATAAAAAAAACGCTGATCGCTGCCATTACTAGTGTAAAAAAAAAAAAAAAAAAAAAAAAATTAATAATAAAAATGCCATAAAACTAACCCCTATTTTGTACACGCTATAACTTTTGCGCAAACCAATCAATAAACGCTTATTATGATTTTTTACCAAAAATATGTAGAAGAATACGTATCGGCCTAAACTGAGGAAAACATATTTTTTTATATATTTTTGGGGAAATTTATTATAGCAAAAAGTAAAAAATAATGGTGTTTTTTTTTTTTTTTTTTTTTTTTCAAAATTTTCGCTCTATTTTTGTTTTATAACGCAAAAAATTAAAAACTGCAGAGGTGATCAAATACCACCAAAAGAAATCTCTATTTGTGGGAAAAAAAGGATGTCAATTTTGTCTGGGAGCCACGTCGCAGGGCCGCACAATTGTCAGTTAAAGTGCCGAATAGCGAAATGTGCTCTAGTCTTTGGCCAGCAAAATGGTCCGGGGCTTAAGTGGTTAAGGGGAGTGCAGGCAAAATCACTAACAGAAAAATTTGCATAAAGGGCATAATTTACAGTCAGTAGGATGCCCCTTGTGCAGATTCCTTTTATGTTAAACATCTTCCTTCATCGTGCACTAGTCACTATACACATCTTACACATCCTAGTCACTATAAATGACGTTCCTTGTTCTGATCTTTCTGGTTGTAATTTTTGCTGCACTTAGGCTTTCAAAGAGAAGTATTTTAATTTTTTTTAATTTTTTTTTTACAGATTCATACTTGCCTAGGTGGATGCAGCACCGGTCCAATGCTGCATCTGTCCCCCGCTGCCTCTACACTGAGAACCGAGCGATCGAACACCACCGATGGCTCGGTTCTCACAGATCCACAAGAGGAGAGCTGCTGCCTGTCAGTCAGCAGCTTTCCGCACTGCCCCCCCCCCCACGCTCACTGAATCGCTGAGTTGTGGAGGGGCGGGGAGCGGTTGTCTCAGTGGCTCGCTGAGAGGCTGAGACAGGCATCAGTCCAGGCACCTGGCGGATCTAGACTTTGTCGTAATGACGCGCTGCCTGGACTGATTCCAGTGACGTAAGTCTGCTGAAAACGGGTCACAAGAGTGCAAAACAAATTGACCCATAGGAGAAGCCCAGCCAAACGAGCTCAGGCTGGACTTCTCCTTTAAATCATAAGTCAATAAAATAAGGTTTTAAACACCAATAAAATTACAGAAGGCAAATGCGCAAAAGTGAATTTGTTTACTCAGTGGCAGTATTAAGGAAAGAAAACTAAATGTCTCAGGGGTAAAGATGTTAGCCCTTTTAGGATGAAGACTTGCATTCAAAAATAACAAGAGAAAAATGAATAGCTCATTAAAAGATAAAATAACAAAAACAGTGTTTGCTGCAATATTCACCTTCAATCCAGAGATTTTCCTGCAGGACTTTTTCTGCCACTAGATGTCAAGTGTTCGATGGCTGGCATCATTTAACTCCCTACCTCCTGAGCACAGGTTGTTTTAGAACCGCCCCAGCCTCTGAGTGGACACTGAAAAGAGTGCAGCGATGAGCTAATTTCTGTCACTTTTTCTTCCTATCGGTATGCCTGTTGTCAGCACATGAACTGATTGGCTCCTTGTAATGCCTCTTCTGCTCACACTCTAGCTCTGTTGCACAGGGATGCTAAGGCCCCATGCCCACGAGACGCTGTTAAACGGGTGTTCAGAGGCAGTGTGACACTTTTTTCAACTGCCCCTGAACTCATTCAATGTTATCCTATTTGTCCATGTAAATAGTCTCGTTTTTAGGCAGTTGCGTTTAACCTCGTTTTTCCAGAAGCAAAAAAATGGGTTCAGACGCAAAAGTTTTCCACGTTTAGCCGTGTTTTAGTTTATAAGCGTTTTTAAAGGTGCTCTATTTTTTTTACATTAAAAATCTCAAAAATAATGGCAAATGATGAAAAAACATAAAAATAAATATATTTTAAACAATTGTAATTGCTTCCAATGATTCATAGACCATTTTATATACCCTAATGAGCCCTTGATCCAATCCAATACACCACTAGCATTGCTGTTATCCGAAGTATAATTGGAATTTGACCCATATGTTGTTGGATTTAAACAAGCAACTTGTAGCAGGTGACGTGGCAAATGACAATCCACAACTTGTGGCAAGTGGACAATCCACAACTTGTGGCAAGTGGACAATCCACAACTTGTGCCAGGTGACGTGGCAAGTGGACAATCCACAGCTTGTGGCAAGTGACGTGGCAAGTGGACAATCCACAACTTGTAGCAGGTGACGTGGCAAGTGGACAATCCCCAACTTGTGGCAAGTGACATGCTAAATACAAGTACACTGCTGCTCTCACAGCTGCTGCTACTCACTCTGGTCTCACAAAATGGCTGAAATTGTTAAATTGTTAAATAAATACAGTTTTTTTGAGCTTGGGGAGGGTCTTATGAGGTTATCTTATAAACGCTTCTAGACGCAAAAGCGGTAAAACGCTGCTAAATGCGGCAAAACATGCGTTTCTAAACGCCAGTTTCAGCTTTTAAAACAACATGCGTTCAGCAGAGTTTGCACTGGCGTCTCGTGTGCATGGGGCCTAAGAGCCTGAGACCGGTCAAATTCAAGTACTTACACTGCTTACATGTAAAAAAAATTAATACATTTAATGATTACAGAGCTTCATTAATTTGTATCTATTATATCTGCCTAGGGTTCAACCATAAATCAGAACTAAAGTTTGTTGGCATACTTTCTCATTATGACAGTTATCCACTAGTTTAGTCTCCTCCGGCCATGTAGGTTTAATGCTCTCCCTCGCTGCTCCATCCACTGCCATCTTCTCCTAGTTTTCTTCCTCATCTGACATCTGATCTGACATCGGCTACCTTTCTATCTGACTTCGGCTATTGAGTGGCCACTGATGAGAAAGCTCCTGCACATACACCCTAAACTTACAACATCTTGTCACCCAGCTCCAAGATATAAGCTGCTGGGAGTGTACACTGTACTGCACATGTGTCGCAGGCAGTATGCACAAAGAATACATTCGCTATCAAACGGGTAACGCAATTTTTTAGGAGAAGACTTGAAGGGGCAAATTTTATATTCTGACAATCGCCAAACATTTACTGCAGGTGGATCTGCCAGATACATGTGTTCTAAATTACGGTGATTGATTCACGACCAGTGATTATTTAATGAAAGTTGCATTCACCAAGAGATCACGTTGAGTATCTGCCCCTATTCTATTCACAGCACGCCTTCTATTATGTAAAAAAATATTTTTTTGTGACTGGGTGAGGAGAGAGTTGGCAGTGGGGATGCAACTGGATCACTTCACTGCCATTGCAACATCTCTTCCTTGCAGCACCCAGAAATTCAGCCCGTGTGAAGGAGCCATGTATAATCACTTTGCTGCGCTTAGTTACATAGTTACATAGTTAGCTAGGCCGAAAAAAAGACACAAGTCCATCCAGTTCAACCATAAAAAAAAAAGAAATAATAAATAAAAATAAAATATATCGTACAATCCAATAAACCCCATTCTATACCCACAGTTGATCTAGAGGAAGGCAAAAAAAACCCCAAAAGAACATGCTCCAATCTGCTACAGCAGGGGAAAAAAATCCCTTCCTGATCCCCCCCTAGAGGCAATCGGATTTTTCCTGGATCAACTTTACCTATAAATGTCAGTACCCAGTTATATTATGTACATTTAGGAAAGTATCCAGGCCTTTCTTAAAGCAATCTACTGAGTTAGCCAGAACCACCTCTGGAGGGAGTCTATTCCATATTTTCACAGCTCTTACTGTGAAGAAACCTTTCCGTATTTGGAGATGAAATCTCTTTTCCTCTAGACGTAAGGAGTGCCCCCTTGTCCTCCTGTGTTGACCGCAAAGTGAATAACTCAACACCAAGTTCACTATATGGACCCCTTATATATTTGAACATGTTGATCATATCCCCCCTTATTCTCCTCTTCTCAAGAGTGAATAAATTCAGTTCCTCTAATCTTTCCTCATAGCTGAGCTCCTCCATGCCTCTTATCAGTTTGGTTGCCCTTCTCTGCACTTTCTCCAGTTCCCCAATATCCTTTTTGAGAACTGGTGCCCAAAACTGAACTGCATATTCCAGATGAGGTCTTACTAATGATTTGAACAGGGGCAAAATGATATCTCTCTCTCTGGAGTCCATACCTCTCTTAATACAAGAAAGGACTTTGCTTGCTTTGGAAACCGCAGCTTGACATTGCATGCTATTATTGAGTTTATGATCTACCAAAACCCCCAGATCCTTCTCCACTACGGATTCCCCCAGTTGTACTCCCCCTAGTATGTATGATGCATGCATATTCTTAGCCCCCAAGTGCAGAACTTTACATTTTTCAACATTAAACCTCATCTGCCACATAGTCGCCCAATTAGACAGAGCATTGAGGTCGGCTTGTAAATTGGAGACCTCCTGTAAGGACGTTATTCCACTGCATAGCTTGGTGTCATCTGCAAAGACAGAAATGTTACTTTTGATCCCAGACCCAATATCATTTATAAAGATATTAAAAAGTAAGGGTCCCAGCACTGAACCTTGGGGTACACCACTGATAACCTTAGACCATTCAGAGTAAGAATCATTAACCACGACTCTCTGAATTCTGTCTTTTAGCCAGTTTTCTATCCATTTACAAACCGATATTTCCAAGCCTGTAGACCTTACCTTACACATGAGCCGAGTGTGGGGAACTGTATCGAACGCTTTTGCAAAATCCAAGTATACCACGTCCACAGCCACGCCTCTGTCCAAGGTTTTACTTACCTCTTCATAAAAAGAAATCAGGTTTGTCTGACAACTTCTGTCTTTCATGAATCCATGCTGTCTGTTGCTTAAAATGTTTTTTTCCAGCAAGAACTCGTCTATGTGATCTTTTAATAATCTCTCCAGTATCTTCCCAACTATAGAAGTTAAACTAACAGGTCTATAGTTACTTGGTAAAGACTTTGTTCCCTTTTTAAATATAGGCACCACGTTCGCCCTGGGCCAATCCAGTGGTACTATTCCCGTCATTAATGAGTCCCTAAAAATTAAATACAATGCCTTTTGAAATTGCAGAGCTCAATTCTTTTAAGATCCGTGGGTGGATGCCATCTGGTCCAGGTGCTTTATCCACCTTTATTCTGTCTAAATATTTCTGGACCATATCACCTTTGAGCCATTGTGGATCATTCGGGGCTGTGTAAATACCACCCCCATTATGGACATGAGCTCCCCCATGCTCCTTTGTATACACAGAGCTGAAGAAAGTATTTAATAAATTTGCCTTCTCTTTGTCCCCTGTCACCCACTCTAGATTATATATTTGAAGAATTTTTTTGGGTTTGTCCTATCTTTTGCAATCTGTCGTTCGTTTTGAATTTTTGCATCCTTGATTTCCTTTTTACATATTCTGTTAAATTCTTTGTAACATTTAAACAACACTAGTGTTCCTTCACTTTTATATTTTTTAAAAGCTCTTTTCTTATTGTTCATAGCTTTTTTTTAACTTTGACCGTGAGCCACATAGGTTTTATTTTAAGCCTTTTAAACTTATTGCCCATGGGAATATACTTTGCAGTGAGGTCCCAGGCAGTCTTTTTTTGAAGAATTCCCATTTCTGTTCTGTGCTCATTGATGCCAATATTCCCTCCCAGTCCAAGTCCTCGAGAGCAGCCCTCATCCTTGGAAAATTTGCTCTCTTGAAGTTGAGCGTTTTTATCTTTCCTGTATGTATTTCTTGCTTACAGCTAACATCAAATTAAATCATGTTATGATCACTGTTACCCAGGTGTTCCTTTATCTGAACATTAGTAATAAGCTCTGCATGGTTTGAGATTACCAGATCCAGCAGAGCATTATTCCTAGTTGGGGCCTCAATAAACTGGACCATAAAATTGTCCTGTAATAGGTTTATAAATTTTTGCCCTTTAACTGTCCCAGCAGTGCCATTACTCCAGTCAATTTCTGGGTAGTTAAAATCCCCCATTATTATCACCGTCCCCAGCCCTTGCAGCCCTTTCTATCTGTGCAAGGAGCTGAGTCTCCACCTCCTCGTGAACATTGGGTGGTCTATAACAAACCCCAATGATTAACTTAGAACTACGCACATCTATATGCAGTTCCACCCATAATGCTTCAGACTCATCACACTCTCCATTAACCAGGTCCTCTTTCACGCTTGCTTTGAGATCTCTTCTCACATAGAGACAGACCCCTCCACCTTTCCTATTTACTCTGTCTCTCCGAAAGAGTGCATAGCCAGGAATATTAATAGCCCAGTCATGTGAAGATTGAAGCCAAGTTTCAGCAATACCAATTACATCATAGCTCTCCTCATGCACCAGAGCTTCCAACTCACCTATTTTGCTTGGCAGACTTCTGGCATTGGTGAACAAACACTTTAATGCATTACTACATTTTGCTCTGGTGTTTTTCATATCATTTTTAGTAGTACAGATGGCACTATAGTTTCCAATGGCAGTTTGCAACATGGGAAATTTCCTGTCACCTGCCATAACCCTCCCCCCATGTATTCCCATTCCACCCTCCATTAATGTCAGACCCCTAGCAAACCTGTCTGCCCGATGTAATTCTAGTTCACCCTCCCCCTCAATCCTAGTTTAAATACTCCTCCAGCCTTCCCATAAACCTCTTCCCCAGCACAGCAGACCCCCTTCCATTCAAGTGCAAACCGTCATTAGCATATAGGTTGCACCCCAATGAAAAGTCAGCCGAGTGCTCTAGAAACCCAAATCCCTCTTCTCTACACCAGGTCTTTAGCCATGCATTCAGCTCTCTAATCGCCCCCTGCCTTTCCTGTGTTGCACATGGCACAGGCAATATTTCAGAGAAAATCACCTTGGAGGTCCTTCCCTTCAACTTGCAGCCTAGTTCTTTAAATTGATTCTTAAGGAGCCTCCACCTTCCATGTATACTGTCATTGGTTCCAACGTGGACCAAGACAGCTGGGTCATGCCCAGCCCCTCCCAGTAATTTATCCACCCGGTCCACCACATGCCGAACCCTAGCACCAGGGAGACAGCAAAACATTCGGTTGAGCCAATCCTGGCGACAAATTATTCTATCAGTCCTTCTGATTATATAATCCCCTATTACCACCAACTGTCTAGGCCTACCTGCACTCCCCTCACCACCTCTACTAGGTGGTCTGCTCTCCCGGCTGTTAGGGGTAGCAGTGACATCTAGGGCTGCCACCTCTGTGTTTGCCACCTCCACATCTTCACCAAACTTGGCAAATTTGTTTTGATGCACAAATACAGGACTGGCCTTCCTTTTCCGCAAGCCCCTTCCACTCCCTCTTACTACATTTAACCCATCTTCCTATCTGATAATCCTGACTTGCCCCTCCTCCCTCCACATCACCCCTACTGACCACCTGCTCAGCGAGCAGAGGACCCCTTTCAAGGTTGTCCTTAGGGTTGATCACATACATGTAAACATGCAGAACAAACAAAAAATTACTACTAAACTTACTAAAGTCCCATTAGGTGATGAAACAAAGTGCTCGTGCTTAAATTGACATCTCCTGTGCAGTGGTGTTCAGACTGGGTGCCCCACATTGATGTACACTCACCCTGGATGTTGACCAACTATCGCTAGTATGGTCTTTTAGGCATATAGGGATACCCTTGGGGAGCCTGTTGCGATGTCTCATGCATAAATGCACCCCATAAGTATGGATGGAAATGACAAAGAAGAACCTTCATTGCGCAATGCCGTTAAACCGGGTCGCTCAGGACCCGGTGCGCGTGCCCGGTGGTCGCGATGTCCTCCGGGCACTCGCGATTGCCCGGGAACACAGCAGGACCGTGGATCTGTGTGTGTAAACACACAGATCCACGTCCTGTCAGAGGAGAGGAGACCAATGGTGTGTTCCCAGTACAGAGGAACACTGATTGGTCTCCTCCCCCTTGTGAGTCCCCTCCCCCCACAGTTAGAATCACTTCCAGGGAACAAAATTAACCCCTCACTAGCCCCCTAGTGTTAACCCCTTCCCTGCCAGTCACATTTACACAGTAATCAGTGCAATTTTATAGCACCGATCGCTGTGTAAAATCTGAATGGTCCAAAAAATGTGTCAAAAGTGTCCAATCTGTCCGTCAGTCTCAAAATAAAACGCAGATTGCCGTCATTACTAGTAAAAAAATAAAAATAAAAACGTAAACAAAAAAATGCCATAAATCTATCCCCTATTGTGTAGATGCTATAACTTTTACGCAAACCAATCAATATACGCTTATTTCGATTTTACCAAAAATATGTCGAAGAATACGTATCGGCCTAAACTGAGGGAAAAATTTGCTTTTTTTTTTTTTTTTTTTTTTTTTTTTTTTTTTTATTGGTTTTTTTATTTTAAAAAAACGTAAAAAATATATATATTTTTTTTTTTCAAAATTGTCGCTCTTCTTTTGTTTATAGTGCAAAAAATAAAACGCAGAGGTGATCAGATGAGCAAGCTTGACATGACTTTTATACTATGTAGCTGCTTTTCGCACACAGTATACATATTTTTTAGGCTACCTTACTTGTCTAGCGCAGTATTTTAAAATGTACTTTCCTTTTAGTTAAGCTTTAAATTTAGTTTTGCTTTAGGAGTTATTGCATTATAAAGGACAGGGTGTGAATTGGAGGTTTTAAAGGAATTGGATGATGCACATCAGGCTGGGAAACAATGAGTTTGGCTGTGCTCTTGTTCAGTGAAGAGTTATTTGCTGTGTGTTAGCAAGACCTATTTTTATATATTGGAGCCCTAGAATACCCAATGTCATTTTCTTGGTACACCATGATTTGCAGTTCAGCACTATAGCACAAATAGTGAAGCTTTGTCCCTGTTGCAATACCAGGAGAAACATTTGACAATGGTTCTTTTATATTTCATGGAACCAGAAGCTACTAAAATTGCAGTACCATCATGCTTTTAGTTCAGTGCCATGATTTAAACACATGGTAGTTGGTACTTGTAATACAAGATGGGAACATCTGTACATTTTCTTGAAAATAATGCACTCTCTCTTCTTTTTTTTTTTTTTTTTTTTTTTTAAACAGGATTATGATGTTTCAGAGGCTGATCCACAGGATGTTCTGGAAAGCTTGAAGGTAACCCAGCACATCATTAATTTACAGTTGTGTTAATTAAAAAAAATCTGACGGTGAACTAACCTGCAAAGTATGTTTTTGCTCAGTTTTTAATTTTATTTTTATTTTTTTACATAGTTGTAAACAAATGACTGTAAGTAAACCTACTGATTAAAGAGAGAGACCGTATACACTTCTCCAGAGCTCCACCACAACTCCTTCTGTGGCTGCCACAGCTTTTGGGTAGAGGGAAGCATTGGACCACCTCCCATGATGTAGGATTTTGAGCCTGTAGGAAGTCACTGCTTTGCTTTAAAGGGGTTATAAACCCTTAAGGTTTTTCACCTTAATGCATTAAGGTAAAAAACCTTCTGTAGTGCAGCAGCCCCTCAGAGCCCCCCATTTTACTTACCTGAACCCGATCGTTCCAGCGATGGGGACGAGCACAGCAGCTCCAGCCGCTGTTTTGGGTCATCATTGGATAGATTGATAGCAGCAGGAGCCATTGGCTTCCATTGGCTCCCGCTGCTGTTAATCAAATCCAGTGACACGGAAGCTGGGGGTGGGGGCCGAGTCCTGCTGTCTGTGTCAATGGACTCCGCAGCAGGACTCAGGAGCACGCCTGCACATGTGCCCTCTTGGAAAGCGGCACTCCAAGGGGGCACTCGAGAAGAGGAGGAGCCAGGAGCACTGTTGAGGGACCCCAAAAAAAGAGGATCGGGACCTCTCTGTGCAAAACCCTTGCACAGAGGAGGTATGACATGTTTGTTATTTAAAAAAAAAAACTTTTACAACCCTTTGTCTTGATTTTATAGGACTTGGAAGATATGGATGCGGAGATATTTGCATCTAGAAAGCCAAACTCGGCTCCTGCAAAAGATTCTGGGGTGACCCGAAGTACTGCCATTGACAAAAAAGCTCAAAACAAGACTGGTACTAAAAATGGTAAAATCCAAATACAGAAACCTTCTTTATCAGTGTAGCCACAACTCTTTCCATGTACACCAATGATTCTGAAACCTGGCCAAAGCAGCTACCTTAAGGCTGGGTTCGCACTGCGAACACAGACATTGCATGTGATTCACACCGCATTGCTGTGCAGATCGCATGAAATGTCTGTGCGATGCAAATTCAGCTATGCAAACTGGCTGTAATTGCATCGCATTTGCACCAACGCAGGACCCTTTTTTTGCTCCGCACTGGAATTGGATCGCACTGCGATCTGCAAATCGGTCTGCGGGTGGCATTAACTTTCTATTGACACTGCAGCGGTTCGCAGAGAGCAGTGTGAACTGCCTGCGAGTGACGTGCGATGCGGGAACCCGAGCAGGAATCGATCTAGCTCCTGCATCGCATATGTGTGAACCCAGCCTAAATATCCTGTATTAACACAAGGTGGGGATATTCATGGTGCATTAAAGTGGAACTAAACCCATAGATTTAACTGCTTCCCAAAACCATTGCATTTAAGACTGCTGTGAATGATGGCTCACATCTGCCAGTGCTTCTCAACCAAACTGTCAAGCCATAAAATGGCTACTGTCACAATTGACCCTGTGCAGCACCATGGCAACTGCAGATCAAACAGAGGGTAGGCCTTGTTCACACCATGTTGCAGAGATGTCCCTTTTTTCTGCAAGTGTTCTGCAAGGGCACAAAAAAAAACCAGCAGTTCTCAATACCAGAGAATTGAGAATATTCTAGACTACAAAAATAAGAAAACGGCATTGGACATATCACTAAATGCCTAAACTGTGCGGTTTTGGTTTGAATATGAAGTTTCCCAGCTGTGATTTTACCAGATTTTATTAAATATAACTAAAGAAACTTATTAGTCCAGTTAGATTCATTTACTTTGACTATAACTGGATAGGCAGTAACTGTTGGTCTAGTCCTTGTTTTTACTCATGACAACATTGCTTTAACAGTGTAATACTGTACAAAAGTTGATGTTATGTGAACAGTGCAGAGAAAGACTCTAAAATCCTTAAATTCCATACTCTAACCTTTTCTCATATTGCAGGAGACCTTGCTCCTGAGAGTGAGAAGAAGCCACAGTCTGCACCTGCAGGCCAAGCCAGACAGTATAAGAAATTTTTCTTTGATGGTAAGTAAATGTATATGTATACTGTATATGAGTGCACTGAATATATGGATGAGATGACATGATTCTTATCTTCTTCTCTGCTTTTATTGCTTGTCAGAGGATGCCCAGGATGTAGATATTTCATTACGTAAGGCACTTCCATTTTTTTTCAACTGTAGTTGTTTGCTGCAAAGTGCATTATTTTCATATTAAAAGGCAGGGCTAATCTATTGCCATCAGTATACAGTCTGAGAGCACAGAGAGTGTATCCAGTAATACACTAATCCAACCTTCAGGACCCCACAGTTTAAGCTACAGAGACCCTAGCTTTGGTTGTGGAGTTCATCTTCATGAAACAAATCTTCAAGCAGTAAAGAAAAATTGGATTGCTATCAAATGTCTGCTATAGGATAATCTGTTTGATTACATGTATTGGTACATTGATTTCCAGGTGTGTCTAGACACAGTTATGTGTCAGGACTTTATACAAGTACATAGGAGGGAGTGGATGGAAACACTCTGTCAAGCCCCATTCACATCTCTGCGTAGCGGGAACTTTTTTGGGGGAATTTTGGAGCATGTTCGCTCGTTGGGCATAGCGCAGCCTGAATATGCCCAAAGAAGCTCCAGAACTTTTTTTTTTTTAGAGCAGAGTGTGGTGTTTTATTTACTGTGCATTTACAGCACTTTTCTGAAAGGCAAGGCAAAGCTCACCTTTTTCTGTGGTTTGCCATTGGTTTGGAAATGCACAGATGTGAATGGAGTCTCATTGTTCTTGTGTAAACAAACCAATTTCACTTTCAGGCCCCATTCATACCTAGTGCAGTAGGAGTGCATGTTTTTTGATGCATTTTTCCCATGACACACATAGAGGGCAGCCCGTTTGATTTCAATGGGCCGCGCTACACGTGGCAAAGTAGCTCATGGGACATTTTGGCGTTTGCAGGTTACTCGTTTTGTAATGTGCTTTTTTGCTGCATTTTTAGCTCGTTTTTTCACATGGTAAAATGGGAGTTTGCTTCCACATTTTGGGTCCCATTAATTAATGGCACTAATAGCGCAACTAGTTCATTTTAGGTGTATAAAGGTGGCCATACACTATACAATCTGTACAAGCTCTGTACAATTTCCTTTAGATTTACCAAAACTATGGAATAGGAGTATACACCCGTCCAGCCCGTGGTCCGCATGCAGCCCCAAAGAGTTTAGCATGCGACATGGGCCTATCCTGAGGGAGGCTGGCCAACTTACAATGACAAGCCAGGCAAATGCACGTGTGGAGGGATGCCATGCAAATCTAGTTGATGGGTGCAGGGTGTCTGTATTCTAAAGAGGTCAGCTGGTAAACTGCTTCCTGTACCTTACTGGTAACTAAGTCTCTGAAACTTTCTAAGGAACACAGCAAGTGGCGTCTGGTGGTGTACTTTGGGGGGTGGCAAAAAATGCACCCACAGGCACCCCCTCCACACCCCCACACCCCCCGGTCATTTGGGTCAGGTCACCAGCAGCACTGCACTAACCCCAAGGCAGTGCTTCCCTCCAGGCGGCGGTATCGTCCCCTGCATCTCCTCCGGCGGCCTCTACGTCTCCTCATTGTGGTCCAATTGGATCGCTTGTCATTTTAGCCGGGAGGAGATTCAGTGTGAAAATAGCTATTGTCACACAACTGGGTGGGCTCGGGGCTCAGAGCTTGCGTCCAAGCCCACCTTTTGTTTTTTTGTTTTTTTTTGAAGCCTGTTAGAGCCTCTGCTTCAAAAAAATAAATCTATGCATCCGGCACCCCGAATGTAGATCAGGGGGCCGGACGCATGGATAAGGAGGCGGCGCTCCTAATGGACCTGCAGCAAGGGCTAACTTGGCCTTCAAGCTTTAAGCTAATCTCTAGGATTTACACATAAATCAACCTTGCAGTGAGCCCAAATCTGTACTGCACTGCAAAAGTTAAATGCTTGATGAGGCTGGGGGTAGAGGAAAATGCTGTTTTACTAGCATTATTCCTTGCTTCTACTGCTCACCTCTTCTTCTTTCCGACTCTCTGAGTTGTGGGTTGGGGACTAGTTGCATGGTGTGGAGTTCAGCTTTAACTCTAAGTTAACTTCTTTATATGCATCGTCGTTCTCGTTGTGGAGAAAAAAATGTGGGGCTGCATCAAAAGCAGTTCTGAAATCCTAGTCCCAAAACCAAGCAATTTACACATATTATTGCAAGAAAAACTGTTAGTTGATATCTTTTAAATTTATAAGTTATAGATGTGATTTTAAAGATCAAAGAATTATGAGTCTTAATTATAAAACAATCCCTAACTTGAGACCTTATCCAGAAAAGCCGAGTAGTTCAATAATGTGACACATGCAGACTTTTTTTTTTTTGACCGTGCAAAGCACAGTGATGATGTGCTAAACTCTTTAACTGATATGGTGAAACTTCTATCACTGTCTTGTGGGTTCATCTAATTTTATTTTCACTCCTGTGCTTTTTTTTTTTTTTTTCTTCTTTCTTTCATTTATTTATGTACTTGTGGTTAAAGACCTAAATGACCCACTTGAAGGTCTTCTGCCTGATGAAGATGCTAGTCTTCCTAAGAAGTCAAAAGCTACTAGTGCCAAGTCGGAATCTCCCCCAGTAATATCAGAACCTGTATCAGCAAAGACCAATGGTAAGTAATCTGCAGGAATAGAAAATGTAGCAGAGGAACCACCAAACCCTGTTTTAAGAAACCTTTTCTATTTGTCTGTTGCATGTCAAATGCATAGAAACAATTTTCTATTAATCTGCCTCTGTGGTAACACAAGGAAAAGGCAAGATGACGTATAAAAGAATTCCAAAGTGACTTTTCTTTATATCTAAACCTAGGAAAAAAAAGCCGTTGATACAGTGGCAAAAAATAATTTTATCTCCTGCTGATTTTTGTAAGTTTTAAGGGTCTATAATTTTTTTTTTATCATAGGTGTATTTTAAATGATAGAGAAAGAATATCAACCAAAAATTGAGTTGCAATTCAGTGAGTAAAATAAGTATTTGATCCCCAAGCAAAACATGACCTAGTACTTGGCGGAGAAACCCTTGTTGACAAGCACTAAGGATGGTCTCGCGCGTGTTCGCACACTCCACGTGCAGAGAAGTCGGCACGGCGCTGCGCTAATCGCAGGCAGTTAGATATTTTCCCGATGCACGGCTGCAGAGATCGGGAAATGTCTCACTGCCTGTGATTAGCGCAGTGCCGACTTCCTGGTGGGCTCTGCACGTGGAGTGTGCAAACACGCCAGAGCTCATCCCTAACAAGCACAGACGTAAGGTTACCAGGTTTGCACACATCTCGGGAGGGATTTTTGGTCTACTCTTCTTTACGGATCTTCTCTAAATACTTAAGGTTTCTTGGTTGTCTCTTGGCAACTCGAAGTTTGAGCTCCCTCCTTAAATTTTCCATAGGATTAGGGCCTGGAGACTAGCTAGGCCACTCCATGACCTTAATGTGCTTCTTCTTGAGCTATTCCTTTGTTGTCTTGGCGGTATGTTTTGGGTCATTGTCATGCTGGAAGACCCATCCACGACCCATCTTCAGTGTTCTGGCTGAGGGAAGAAGGTTCTCATCCAAGATTTTACAATACATGGCCCTGTCCATTGGCCCATCAATGCGGCAAAGTCGGCCTGTACCTAGCAGAGAACCGACCCCCAAAGCATAATGTTTCCACCTCTGTGCTTGACTGTAGGGATGGTGTTCTTAGGGTCATAGTCAGCATTTTTTATTCCTCCAAACACTGCGAGTAGAGTCAATACCAAAGAGCTCAATTTTGGTCTCATCTTACCACAGCACTTTCTCCCAATCCTTCTCTGAATCATCAAACTTTAGACGGGCCTGTACATGTGTCTTCTTGAGAAAGAGGACCTTGCGGGCTCTGCAGGATTTCAATCCATGGCAGCGTATTGTGTTACTGATGGTTTGTTTGGTGACTGTGGTCTCAACTGCCTTGAGATCATTCACAAGCTCCTCCAGTGTAGTTCTGGGCCAATCCCTCACTTTTCTCATGATCATTCTTACACCATGATGTGAAATCTTGCATGGAGCTCCAGATTGATGGTTATTTTGTACATTATTATTATTTTTATTCAATTGGAGAATAATCGCTCCAACGGTTGTCTCCTTCTCACCAAGCTTCTTGCTCATGGTCTTATAGCCCATTACAGCCTTGTGCAGGCCTACAATCTTGTCTTTTGACAGCTCTTTGGTCTTACCCATGATGGTGGGGTTTAAATGGAAGAAAGATTCTGTGGACAGGTGTCTTTTATACACATAATGAGTCGTCGTTAGGAACACCTTCCTAAATTCACAGGACTAATCTGTGTACCACATGAGCACATACTGTAGCCAATCTGTGGGAGCCAGAATCATTGTTGGTTGGTAGGGGATCAAATACTTATGTTAGTCACTGAACTGCAACTACATTTATAACATTGGTATCGTGTGATTTTTCTGGATTTTTGGATGATATTCGGTCTCTATCATTTTAAAATACACCTATGATGATAACAATTATAGACCCATAATTTCTTTGTATGTGGGCAAACTTACAAAATCTGCAGGGCATTAAATCATTTTCGCCACTGTAGATGGATAAATGTAGCCAATGTCGACACAGACTTACTGACCGATATTAAAGCTGAACTCTATACAAAGAGTAAATACACAGATTAAATGCATCTATTGGAGATGATTAATTACCTGCCAAAGGATTTTGTGTTTCTGCCTATCCAGTTCTAAGATTTACACAATTCTGTCACAGGGCTCAAAGATGTCTGGCACAGCTGGAGACCCAAATTTTCTCTACAGAAGTTAGGCCAGTCATAGACGGTTAGAATGAACCACGTATGGGCAGGATGAATGCACCCAAGTTGATCGATTATTTGGGTAATGCCACCACCCACTTCATCAGTACTATTTTCCACATGAGGGGCTTTTCAGACTCAGTGCTGGCTCATGAAGGGGAGGATTTTCTCTCCGGAAACGCGTTCCCAGAATTCTTTGTGACCCAAGACGAGCAGAAAGCAGCAGGAGCAATAACCCTTGGTGTGGATGTGTTCCCTGCGGTCTGGTTCGGTTCACCGTTCCCCCCCCACGGCGTAGTAGCAGTGTCTAAACATCCAGTGAAAACAGCATAGGCTCTGAACTATGTTATATCCAGGAGTGACTATGCTCTTGCATGCTGGTCACTCCTCATATGCTCGTGAGTGCAATTCCAACTGTATTTGTTTGTTTTTATGTGTGCCTAAGCCACTTTTTTCCATTTTTGGAAGATATAAAGGGGACATTTTTTTGCAGAGTGCAAGAAGCCTTCAGTCTCTTCCTTATGCTTTTTCCATAGAGGATGATGTATGCTGTTGCCACTTGATGTTATTTTCAAGAGCCAGTCTAGGGAGACATTGTGCTTCAAAATCCATGTGGTACAAACAGTCATGTACTTAAGCCAAAATGCTCTACACATATGAGGCATGTATGAGAGATGAAATGGGAGTCTTCCAGCAAACTGTCACAGTGTAAATTTACCAATACATCCCTCTGAGCACAAGTAGCATGCCAAAGTCGGATCAGGTAAGATGGCGATTCAACTTCGATCTGACTTCAGTGATCTTCAATGGGCTGATGTAGGATCAAAGTTGGACCAAAGTAGTGCATGGAGCATTTTCAAAGTCTGAGCGACTCGCGTCGGACCAATTAAGACGGCTTTCATAGGGATACATTGATTTTCACACATCATGCGACATGAGCTCCCAATGTCAGAGCGTTTGTCGTATAAGTGTGAACCCGGCCTTAGGCATACAAACGCATAAGCTGCACTTTGCTCTTCATTATGCTTTATTGATACCAGATAGGTCAGACAGGTCATCTCTCCCACAGCAGGCCAAGAGGGAGCAAAAAAGAGGAGTTCATTGTTAGTTTAGTCAGAGTTGATGGGGGGAATCACTCCCACAGTGCTTTTGTGTTCTGTCGGTGGGGGAGCCTACCCGGCCAACAGGACACAATGATTACTTCCAACGACTATAGCCGCCGGCAGTAATGGCATGTAAAAAATCAATGGATCGACTTGGGTACAACCAGCCTGCCCATAGATGGATTGAATCTCAGCCAGACCTTGCTGAACTGGCCGAGATTCAATCCATTTATGGCCGGCTTTAAACACACTAACCCCCATCACCAGCAGCTCCTCTAGCAGAAATCCTCTTTTCCCGGGCACAGCTGAACAGTAGATCCCTATGGACTTCTATGGGAACCATCTCCCAAGCAGTTTTTCTATAATCAGAATAACCTACCCAGAAAGTGAGGAGGTTTAGGGTCCTCTATGCTTGTAAATTTTACTGTAAAAGGGTTGCGTCTGAGACCCCCAGTTCTTCCAAAAGACTGACAAGTTTGTTACAATATATAATTCAAATAGATAAGTGGAATGTTTGTTCTCCTCCAGTATATATCCAGTTCTTAGGATTGACGTTTTTGGCATTTTTTTTTTTTTTTTTTTGCTATTCTCTCTTATGTTTTAAATGGACTTTATGCAGACCCATCAGTTGTCAGCCCAACAAGAACCCAATCCAGGCCACACCTAGGGACTCGAAGAAGGGATGACCTGAACTTTGAAGAGGATGGAGATGATATCATGGATGCTTTGGGATTTGGCGATGGACCACAAAGTTCTCAGAAAGTAGACAGGTAAGAATAAGGCATAGGGGGTTATTTACGAAAGGCAAATCCACTTTGCACTACAAGTGCAAAGTCCACTTGAAATTGCACTGAAATTGCACTTGGAAGTGCAGTCGCTGTAAATCTGAGGGGTAGCTCTGAAATGAGGGGAAGCTCTGCTGATTTTATTATCCAATCATGTGCAAGCTAAAATGCTGTTGTTTTTTTATTTTCCTTGCATGTCCCCCTCTGATCTACAGCGACTGCACATTCAAGTGCACTTAAAATGCAACGTGGATTTGCCTTTCGTAAATAGCCACCATTGTCTTCTATAAAAGGGCCATATATTGAAAATGGGGGACCAAAAAAGGGGACCAAACTCAGTTGGCTGCAGCACTGATGGGTGTAATCTGACTGCAGAAGAGTTCCCACTGTCAGTATACAACAGTGCAGCAGGAACGAATTTGTGTGGATGTGTGAGTGGGGTAATGTGTGGATAGGGTAATCAATTTGTTTTTTTGATCAGCTGGCTGGCTGATCAAAAAAAGATGATGGCCAGTTTTAAAAGCATGTATAAAGTAATTTTTAAAAAATGCAGATGGGGCTTAATAGAAGAGAAATGAGGATGGGGGATCAGAAGGTAAAAAGAGGCTGGAGTTCTGCTTTAATTATATAATCCTTGCCTTTGTCCCATGTGTTATACAGTGAAATAGGGAATTTTTTTTCTAATTTTTTAGCACTACTGTAAAGCCTGCACGATTAAAAATGGATGAACTATTAGGAAGGGGAACTTCACCTAAACTTTTGGAAAGGCCTGCAACTGGTGGAAAGAAAGAATTCAAACTGGACCCTAAGTACCAGAAAATGGCTGGTAAGCCAAGCCTCTATTTTTTTTATTTAATTTTTTTTAGGATGCACTAGATTAAAATGTAATTGGGGCATTATATTTAACAGACAAAGAGGATCCATTGAATGATGAAAACTTTGCTTTTGGTTCCTACCAACCTACAATAGCCATGAGCCCTGAAGGACGCCCATCTCGCCGTTCATCAGTCAGGTACTGGAAATACTGGGCTGCTAAACTATTTGTTTTCTTTTTATAAACAATCCTACTCAGTTTGTCTTTCACTTGCTTGTTGTTTCACGTCTCGCAATTTAAAGCGGAGTTCCACCCAAAAGGTTAGGATGCTGCTCCGTTCTTCCCCTGCCTCAGCACGGTCGGTTTGTCATCTGCTCTCCTCCTCTCCACCACCCCACCCACACACACACACACACACACACACACACACACACACACACACACACACACACACACACACACGCACGCTGATCCCGTTGGCTCGGAGGCCCGCTCTCACGCGGGAAACTCTTTTTTTTTTTTTTTTAAGAGGCGGGGGTGTGGTAGGAATAAGGAGGGGGCGTGGCTTGGCATGGTGTTGGCATGGGGCAACGTCCAGCACGGGACTGCATAATAAAAAGCTCCATTTTGCAGACTGCAGCTGGCGAAGGGACATGAGCAGAAGGGGGGCATGTAAGTGGTCACATAGGCATTCCCTAGGCACATTTACTGAGCATCAGGCTCATCATTAATGGCAGGGGCATTTGCTGCACTATTTGCTCAAGCAGTGGGTGCATTTTCTTCTGGCAGTACCTCTAAGTTTGTGCATCGGGCTATGGTCAGAAGGGGAGGTAGAAACACCCCAAAAAAGGGCCTAAAAGAGTCTCCCTCAGGCTCTAAAGTCCCTAGTCTCATCTCTACAATGTCATCCTCCCCTAAAAGATCTGGGGTGGCTGGTCAGAGTGAGCCATCGGGGCCGTCAAGTGTTGCAACTGTTTCAAACACTGCAGCCGCTGTCTATATTACTGAGGAGGTTTTTTCCTCCGCTTTGGTGGGATTGGAAGAAAGGTTAGCGGCTTTAATCGCATCTTCCCAGAGTGGTAGAAAACGTGTCAGGTCCCCTTCCACTACCCTGGACCCTCAAACAGAGGATCTGGGGGTGGGAGAAGATGAATTCCCCTTCTCTGAGGGGTCAATTGCGGAAGGACCTCATTCAGCTTCACAATCTGAAAGATTGCTGGTGCAATCTTCTACTGAAATGGTCTGGTTGGTAAGCCCATGTCTTGTTTGGGTTTGCTAAAGCCTCCTCAAGCTGTGCATGCTTTTCCTGTCCATTCCTTGCTGGAACAGCTTATGTATTCTGAGTGGGATCACCCAGATAAGCATTTTTTTCCTCCTAAAGACCCCTTTCACACGCGTTTTTCAGGGGCTTTAGCGTTTAAAAAAACACCTGTAAATCACTTGAAAGAAGCCTCATCTGCAATCCCAATGTGAAAGCCCAAGTGCTTTAAGAGCCCTTTCACACTGCCAGCGCCAGAAAAACGCTTGTAAAGCACCACTTAAAATAGCGGCGCTTTACCAGCGTTTTTCGAGCGTTAGTGGGGCGCTTTTAACCCTTGCTAGTGGCCAAATAAAGGGTTGAAAGCGCCCACAAAGCGCTGCTGCCAAAATCGCTTTGCAGGTATTTTGCAGGCGCTTCCTATTGATTTCATTGGGAAGGGGCGCTTTAGGAGCGCTGTATTTACCGCTCCAAAAGCGCTGCAAAGGAGCTGCTTGCTGGACTTTTTTTGACGCCCTGCCAGCGCAGCGCCTCAGTGTGAAAGCACTCAGGCTTTCACATTGGGATTGCAGTTGAGGCTTCTTTCAGGCGCTTATTTTAACGCTAAAGCACCTGAAAAATGCCATAGTGTGAAAGGGGTCTCGGTGTGAAAGCACTCAGGCTTTCACATTGGGATTGCAGATGAGGCTACTGTCAGGCACTTTACATGTACTTTTTTTTAACGCTAAAGCGCCGGAAAAACATCTGAAAAACGCCCCAGTGTGAATGGGGTCAAAAAATTCTCAGTATATAGAGGAAAAATTCACAAAAAAATGGGAGATACCAGCAATTGACGCTGCTATATCCTATTTGGATAAAAGTTTGACCGGTAGACAATGCTCAAATGCTTAGGGATCCAACAGATAAGAAATTGGAATTCCTGTTAAAAAACGCATTTTCTTTGGCAGGTTCAGTGACTCAACCTGCTGGGCAGCAATTGGTGTATGTCAATCCTTGAAAGACCAGTTTAAACAGGTGCTCAAGGTTATCCCTGATCAGCAAGCCCAGGATTTAGCCGAGCTAACAGTGCTTTATGTTTTGCAATAGACGCTATGAGAGATTCTATTCTTCAGGCCTCGCGCCTTACGCTTGGGCTCGTGCATATGTAAAGAATCCTATGGTTGAAAAATTGGTCAGCCGAAGCACCATGCAAAAAAACTCCTGGCTAGTTTTCTTATCTGCGGTGAATGGCTGTTTGGGGATGATTTAGATAAATACATCCAAAAAATTTCTAGTGGAAAAGGTACCCTTTTGCCAGTTAAGAAAAGGAGTAAATGTATTTAAATGAGCTCCTTCTCCTGTGCCAGGAGCATCAGTCTCAAAGCAGTCACGACGGCCTCCACGGGTTCCGTCGGGTTCAAGAGGTAAACCTCAGGGTCAACCCCAGAGACAAAAGAAGTCCTGGGGAGGAAACCTACAAAACAAAATACTAAAGCCTCCTTATGAAGGGGCGCTCCCGCTCGCTCGAGTGGGGGGAAGACTTCTGCAGTTCTCAAGGGTCTGGCAGGAAGAGTGTCGAGACAGATGGGTGATTTCCTCAAAGGGCTCTAGGGTACAAACTAGAGTTCTGAGACTTCCCGTCTCCTCGTTTTTCTCAGATCAAACGTTCCCAAGGATCCAGAGAAAAAAAGTCTTTCAAGCATTGGACCGTCTTTAGTCTCAAAAAGTGATCATGGTGGTCCCCATGGAAGAGCAGGGGTTGGGGTTTTATTCAAACCTTTTCACGGTGCCAAAACCAAATTGAGATGTCAGACCCATTCTAGATCTTAATAATCTAAACTGGTTCTTTTTGCATGGAGTCAATCCGATCAGTTGTCTCCAAGGGGGAGAACTTCTGGCGTCAATCGACATCAAGGATGCATACCTCCATGTGCCTTTTTTCACTGCTCACCATAAATATCTATGTTTCGAGGTAGAAAATCTCCATTTTCAGTTTGTAGCTCTGTCTTTCCGTCTAGCTACTGTACCTCGGGTGTTTACAAAGGTCCTGGCCCTTCCTATGGCCAGATTAAGGGCCCAAGGTATAACGATTCTAGCTTACCTAGACGATCTGCTCTTGATAGACCAGTCGGTAGCCCCCTTAGACCAAAGTATGGTCACCATGGTCAACTACCTGGAATACCTAGGTTGGATTCTCAACCTAGAGAAATCTTCCTTAAAACCATCAAAGAGATTAGAATACTTGGGTCTGATCATAGATACAGCCCAGAAAAAGGTATTCTTGCCCCAGGCAAAGATCAGCGCCATAAAGGAACTGATTCAGGTGGTCAAAGCAAAGAAGAATCCTTCTGTTCGGCTTTGCATGAGATTGTTGGGAAAGATGGTGGTCTAATTCGAGGCCATTCCTTATGCTCAGTTTCATTCGAGACTGCTGCAAAATAGTATCCTATTGGCTTGGAACAAGAAGGTCCAAGCTCTAGATTTCCCAATGTGTCTGTCTCCAAAGGTGCGCCGGAGCCTTAGTTGGTGGTTGATAACCAAAAATCTGCAGAAGGGAAAATCCTTCCTACCAGTTACCTGGAAGGTGCTAAGAACAGATGCCAGCCTTTCAGGTTGGGGAGCAGTCCTGGAAGAGGTGACTGTCCAAGGGAAATGGTCCAGATCAGAAATGACTTTGCCCATCAACATTCTAGAGATTCGGGCAGCGCGCTTAGCCCTGAGGGCCTAGACATTCAGGTTGCGGAATTGTCCTGTCAGGATCCAATCCGACAATGCCACAGCAGTGGCCTATATCAATCACCAAGGGGGCACAATAAGTTGTGCGGCCCAGAGAGAGGTGAATTATATCCTAACTTGGGCAGAAACAATGTACCTTGCCTATCGGCAGTCTTCATTCCAGGAATAGAAAATTGGCAGGCAGACTACTTGAGTCACCAGCAGTTGTTCCCGGGAGAATGGGCCCTTCACCCCGATATCTTCCTGGCAATATGCCGGAGATGGGGGATCCCGGACGTAGACCTGTTTGCGTCCAGGTTGAACAAGATGATTGACAACTTTGTGTCAAGAACAAAGGATCCGCTAGCATGCGGAACAGATGCCTTGGTATTCCCGTGGAATCAGTTTTCACTGATTTATGCATTCCCTCCTATTCTGCTGCTTCCACAACTTCTTCGCAGGATAAAGCAGGAAAGGAAGGCAGTGATTCTTGTGGCCCAGAAGATCTTGGTATGCAGAGATCATAAAGTTGGCGGTAGGGGACCCATGGACCCTACCACCACGTCCAGACCTGCTCTCCCAGGGACCAGTATTCCATCCTACCTCACAAACGCTAAATTTAACGGTTTGGCTATTGAGTGGTATCTACCTTGATTAATGCAAGGAAGCCAGCCTCTAGAAATATATACTATAGAGTATGGGAGGCATATGTTTCCCTGTGTGAATCTAGGGGTTGGCATCCCAGAAAGTATGTCATAGGAAGAATCCTTGCCTTTCCACAAATGGGGTTATAGATGAAGCTGGCCTTGAGTACTATCAAAGGCCAGGTCTCGGCCTTATCGGTATTGTTTCAACGACCACATACTTCACATTCTTTGTTACAGGGGGTAACACGGATTAATCCACCGGCTAGGTCACCCCTGAACCCTTGGGACTTGAATTTAGTTCCGTCGGCATTGCAGAAACAGCCTTTTTAGCCAATATGGCATATTCCCTTGGTCCTTTTGACAAGGGAGTTTTTCTGGTAGCCATATCTTCTGCAAGAAGGGTATCAGAATTGTCTGCTCTTTTTTGTAAAGAGCCATATTTAATTATTCACAAGGATAGAGTAGTATTGCGTCCTCATCCTAACTTTCTTCCAAAGGTAGTGTCAGGCTTTTATCTAAACCAGGATATTGTTCTACCATTGTTTGTTTGTTTTTTTGTTCTCCAGATCCTTGTTCTACGGAAGAAAAGTCGCTACATTCTCTTGATGTGTTGAGAACAGTCAGTCTACTTGAAGGCGACTGCTCAGATTCGAAAAACTGATGTTTTGTTTGTGTTGCCTGAAGGTCCTAAAAAAGAACAGGCAGCATCAAAATCTACTATTTCTAAGTGGAGTCGGCAAGTACCGTAATTGTTCTAGCTTATGGTTTGAAGAGGAAAGTTCCACTTTTTCAAATCAAAGCGCACTCCACCAGGGCTGTTAGTGCTTCACGGGCAGTGCATCACCAAGCCTCCATGGCTCAAATCTGCAAGGCCGCAACTTGGTCTTCAGTCCATACATTTACCAGATTCTATCAGGTGGATGTAAAAAGGCATGAGGATATCACTTTGGGCGCAGTGGGCTGCAGGCAGCAGTATAGATCCTCTGGTCTGATAATGCCCTACTTTTGTTGTGTCTCCCTCCCCTCAGTTAGCATTGCTCTGGGACATCCCATATAGTAACTACTATGGCTCTGTGTCCCGTGATGTACGATAAAGAAAATAGGATTTTTATAACAGCTTACCTGTAAAATCCTTTTCTTGGAGTACAGCATGGGACACAGAGGTCCTTTCCCTCTTTTGATACACATATATTGCTTTGCTACAAAAACTGAGGTATGCCCAGTAATGGAAGGGGTTATATAGAGAGTGAACTTCCTGTCTTAGGGTGTGCCAGTGTCCATCACCTAAAGGTGACCTATATAACCCACATAGTAACTACTATGCCTTTGTGTCCCATGATGTACGCCAATTTTTTTTTTTATACAGGTAAGCTGTTATAAAAATCATATTATTGCAACTCCAAAGTAAATGTATTAAGCTGCCTAGTTCTCCGCAGTTCCTCCAGCAGGAAGGTGATGTTGATGGAGCAAATGTCTGAATTTGGGATGGAGTGATGTACCAACAGAGGTTGAATTTAAGGGTAAGTTTCCACAGGTTGGCGGATCTGGTCGCTTTGTAACTAGAGGATAGTGCAGCTGACCATTGAAAGGGGCTGAATGAGCGACCTATATCTTTTTCCCATTTTATCATTGGAGGAAGTTTGACAAAAGTGGTTTTATCTTGTAAAATTGTGTGATACCCTTGAGACAGGATTTGTCAGAGGATAGATATTTCCATGCTGTTTCGTATATAGAGATGAAGGTGTGGATTGCGCATTATGCAGTAAGTTATCTGCATGAATTTAAAGTAGTCTGTGGCAGGAATAGAAAATTGTTTTTGCAGGGATGTAGTCTGTTTTGTCAGGCTAGCCCTGGAGCTTCTGTTTTTCGTATTTTCCCACACAAATTTCCCCAGAGTAGATTGTAAAGACATAAAAACGGACAAGAGCACAGGTATAGGTACAGATCTGAATATATAAAGCAATTGCGGTAGTTTGAGCATTTTGAATGCAGCAAGTCTGCCTGACCATGTGAGATACAGCTTGGAGATACCATCCAATTCCCTAGGAAGGTTATTTAAAAAGGGGGAATAATTTGCTTGAAACAGCGTTGACACTGATTTAGTAAGTTTGATGCCTAAATATGAGATTGAATCTTTAGGCCATTTATATACGGGTAGATTTTGCTCAGGTTGAAATGTAACCCTAGGGGCAGTATAAAGAATCTGGTGGCATTGCCCTTATAGTAAGATACATAACTTGAATCAAGAGCTTTCTTTACCGAAGCCAGGGAAGTGTCAGGATTGGTTAGCATAAAAATGACATCTGCAAACAGATTTATTTTGGGGCTGTAAGAGCTTGGCATCTGATGTTTGCCGCCCTTTGGTGAACCCTGATTGGTTTGGATGAATAAGGGAGGGAAGTAAGTCAAATAATCTGTTCGCTATAACTTTGACGTACAGTTTAGTGTCATGGTTAAGCAGAGAAATTGGCCTGAAGTTTTGGGGAGAAGTTGGTTCTTTACCTGGCTTCGGTAAGGTGATAATTAAGGCATTTAGCATTTCTGACGGAAAAGTGGCCGAGAAATCGGCGGCATGGAATACCTGGACCATGTGTTCTACTAGTAAAGGTTTAAATTGTTTGTAGTACTCTCCTACAAACCTATCAGGGTCAGGAGCTTTATTGTTTTGGAAGGAAATCGATGACCTTCCCAATTTGAAATACTGTGAATGGAGCCTTAAGGGTTATCAGTTGTTCATTGGATAGAGTCGGAAGGTGGACAGAGTCGGGAATGCCTGAATAGAGACATATCTGGTTGGTCAAGGGTATTATCGTTTTTCAGGTTCTATAGAGTGCCATAATAAATGCTGAAGGCATCCGCTATAGCCTGCAGGTCGGATAATTTCTGTTTAGTAATTGGGTGGTAGAGAAGGAGAATTTGGGTTTTGGCTTGGGTCCCTTTAATTTGCCGGGCTAATAATTTGCCTGCTTTGTTACCGCTCGCATAGGATTGAATTTTGAGGCACTTTTGATATTTATCAAAGTTTTCTAAGAGAATAGAACGTAGTTCAGTGCGTAGTGTGAGAATTTTGGATTAAAGCTCCATGGAAGGCCACAGTTTAAGAGATTCTGTGGTCTGGATATCGGCTAGTAATTTGTCAATGTACTGCTTCCTTTGCTGCTTATCATGTGCCCCATATCGTATGAAGAGGCCTCGCATATAGGCTTTATGTGCAGACCAGACAATGTGAGGGTTAGATCTAGAGTCCTTGTTGTGTCTGAGGAATTCCTCTAGGTGTTTGCGTAAGGAGTTTGCGTAAGGGTCAGTCTGAAGAATCCGGGTATTAATTCTCCATAATGAGATGGGAGAGAACTTAGGGCTGTCCTCAATGGTGATGCAAATCAGAGAGTGGTACGACCAGGTGGCTGTGAGTTTGGAAGAAGAAACTTTTTGCAGGGTACATTGGTCTAGTAAGTATAGGTCGATGCGTGAGTAAGAGTTGTGGGAAGAGGAGAAAAATGTAAAGTCGCGCTCTTCTGCATGCTGGCATCTCCATACATCATAGAGGCGGAAAGAGGATAGCAGTGGATTCAAAGCAGGTTTACCTCTTTTAGTCAGAGATGTGGAGTCAATGTGGGGATCGGGGGGTGATGTTGAAGTCTTCACACCAAATTACTAATCCTTGTTGCATTGCCATTACATTTTTGTGGAGTTTGCAGAAAAATCTTAGCTGATAAGTGCTAGGAGCGTAGACAGATGCAATCGTGTAGGGGGCGTTGTTGATGGAGCCCACCAAGATGATATAGTGCCCGTCAGGATCTGGAATATGACTTTGCTATGACTTTGGAAGGAGAGAGAGTTTTTGACGGCGATTAGTGTGCGTTTTTTCTTGACCGGAGTGTTGGCAGTGTAGATGCCTTTATAGTCTTGTTGCAAGGAGGAGGGTGGGTTTCTTGAATGCATAGGCTGTCACATTAAACTTGCGCAGTGAGTTTCCAGCTGGATGATCTCTTAGCAGGGTGATTGAGTCCATTAGCATTGATAGACGGTATCTTAATGGTCATGGTGAGGTGGAGTGGGTGGGTAAGGTACTGTTGTATACTCGGAGTAGGTTGGAGGATGCTTGCATGGACGAGGTAGTTAACTTCTTCATGGAGTTTACGGGTAGGTAGTTGGGGTGCAATGAATGCTGATAACTGAAGGTAGGTAGCACCGGAGGGTCTTTACACGACAACCAGATGAGAACTGTGGTTACAGGTCAAAGGAAGACAACTGGAGCAAACCAAAATAAAGGAAAACAGCGCTCCTCCGGGAGAGAAGAAAAACAAACAAACAAGGTGACGACGGTAGGTGGGGTGTACAAGCCCACACCTAAAAGGCACTTCCTATATTGTAAAGTTCTCATGACCAGAGTGGGGTCTTCATCACAAGGGGACCATCTTGTTAAGAAAGACCCACGACAGCTGTTTAGCTAGAGCGATGTAAATTTTGGAACACAGAGGCAGTGGTTGGGTTGGTTGATCCTCTGGAGAGCTTTGGTCCAGAGGCAAGGTATCAGATGGATCCGGGATGATATTCCAGCTTTGCAGGAGACCAAGGCTATCTTGAAGTGAAGCCAGTACGTGTTAGGAGCCATTGTGGCTGATGGACATTTTCGTAGGAGCAATCCATTGGTATTGGATCCGGTGCTTACGCAGTGCTTTGGTGATTGTATTGAGTTGCCTACGTCGGTTCAGAGTATGTTGGGAGAGATCTGCGAATAGTTGCAGCCGGCCATAGAGGTCAGGCAGGGTGCCCAGTGCTCTTGTTTTTTGCATGAGCTGCTCTTTAACATGGAGAAAGTGAATCTGGAGAATCACATCTCTAGGCACCGTTTCGGGTAAAAATTGTGGTTTTGGGAGTATGTGAATTTGATCTATGACTAATTTGATATTTTTCAAATCTGGTAGAGCTTTAACCACTTCCACCCTCCGTCCTATAGCAGATTGATAGCCGTGAAGTGGTTCTACTATCCTGACTCGGCATCATATGATGTCCAGCAGGATAACATGCCGGTGGGGGGCACGCAGCACGGCGTGCGCTGCTGCTGTGTATCAGTTTGACACCCTGCATCTTCGACCAATCACAGCTGATCATCTTGTGAACCAGGAAGGGCCGGTAAACGGCTTTCCTCGGTTTGCGCTGACAGGGATCGCTGATCGTCGTCTCTCCCTGTCAGAGGGGAGGGGTCTGTGCTGATAATCAGCACAGCCTCATCAGATGTGCTAATCAGTGCCCAATAGCTGCCAGTCTGTGCTCCATCAAGCACCTCAGTCAGTGCCCATAACAATGCCAATCAGTTCCCCATCAGTAATGCCTGTCAGTAGCTCCTCATCAGTGTCGCCCATCAAAGCCACCTATCTGTGCCCAACAGTGCCCAACAGTGCTTCCTCATTAGTGTAGCCACATCAGTGCCCACCAGTGAAGGAGAAAACAACATTTTATAACCGAAACGAAGAAAAACTTTTTTATTTATTTTTTATTTTGGCAAAAAAATAAAAACCCCAGCGGTAATCAAATGCCACCAAAAAAAAAAAGCTCTAATTGTGGGAAGAAAATTATAAAAATGTGGTTTGGGTACAGTGTTGTATGACCGCGCAATTGTCATTCAAAGTGTGACAGCTCTGAAAATTGTCCTGGTCAGGAAGAGGCGAAAGTGCCTGGTATTGAAGTGGTTAATCATGCCACGTGCATAAGAGGATAGTTCAGAGGGCTGTACTGACTCTGAGATGCCGCGTATCTTAATGTTGCGATGAGATCTATCCTCGATATCTGCTAATTTTATCTTTGATCCATTTGGTGTCATGTACCTGGTCTTCTTGTACATCAATGATATTATTTACAGTAGCTGTAATGTCACCCATGTTGGCTTCAATGTGAGACATTCTGTCTTCCATTACAGAGATACTGTGACCAAATGTGGGCATTATAGAGAACATATCGGATTGCAGTGTGGTGTCAATTACAGGCTGTCCCTCAGTGGGGAATGAAGCTATGCAGTCTGCCTGGGGTCCCTGCATGGCCAGAGTGGGAGAGAGAAAGCAGCTGGCTCACCTCCTGGCTGACATCCGTCGGGTCCATCCTCATTTTGGCTCTAGCAGGGCTGCTGGATAAGGGAGATACAGGAGAGGGGGTCAGGGAGCCAGTCCTGGGCTGTGATAGATCGCCCTGTGTTTTCTGGGGACTGGCGCTCAACTCTAGGTGAGGAGGGGAGAGAGCCACATATGCTGCATCCTGTAAGTCGGCTGCGGCGACATCTTGGGATCGCCTCACAGCTAGTTGAAACATATATGCTGTGAGCTTCTTCGGGAGTCGGCCGTCTTTCCATTTTCCACAACATTTATTCCTCGGGTGGTGAGGGCTTACAGGCGGGGCTCGGGTTCGCTGATCAAGCCTTTGGGAAGCGAGCAGACTCTGTGAAAGTTAGTCCGGTGATAGGAGCTGGAGCCTTATGCAGCCTTCTTGCCCATGTGCCGGTCACGCCCCATGTTTTATTTATTTATTTATTTATTTATTTATTTATTTTTTATGTAAATGCTGAGGGTTTTTTCACTTCATGCATTCTCTCCCCCAGCCCCCCTCCCTAAGGCTGCTTTCACACTGGGGCGGTGCGGGGCGGCGACGGTAAAGCAGCGCTATATTTAGCGCTGCTTTACCATCGTTTTACCCGCGGTATGCGGCCGCTAGCGGGGTGGTTTTAACCCCCGCTAGCGGCCGCAAAAGGGTTAAAAACCTCCGCAAAGTGCCGCTGCAGCGGCGGTTTGCGGGCGGTATCCCCGCGGTTTCCCATTGATTTCAATGGGAAGGAGCGGTATAGGAGCGGTAAATACACCGCTCCTTCACCGCTCCAAAGATGCTGCTAGCAGGACTTTTTTTGCGGTCCTGCTAGCGCACCGCTCCAGTGTGAAAGCCCGCCGGCTTTCACACTGGAGTGAATGGGGCCGGTTTTTTCAGGCGGTGTACAAGCGCTATTTTTAGCGATGTACCGCCTGAAAACCGCCCCAGTGTGAAAGGGGCCTACTTACCTGAATACTTCTTATATTTTACCTCCCTGGCTCCTCCTTATCAAAATGCTAATGAAAATTCTAAATAAAACCCTTTCCTTTTTCATTGCATACCTTCTTTTAGGCTCAGTGGTGTCATCAGTGGTTCTATGTGCTTATCTATGCAGTACAGACAGAATATAGCTGGTGGGAGGGGCCTTCAGTGTGCAGTACATGCTTGCTTCATGAAAAAAATCACTGTGCCTTACTTCAGTACTCCACTCAAGAGCCCTCAGCCCTGATGCAGGCAGTGGGTTGTCTCTTATTATGCAAATTTCAAAATGCCTCCATGGGTGAATGTCAATCTGCCAAGAGCAGAGACATGTTGATTGCAGAGCTTTGAATCATGTTTCTTTATAAACCTCCATAATCTGAGTCTGTTGAAGCTGCATTTTATCTCTTGATTTGCAAACAGATTTTCTGAGGATGGTAATGAAAACTTGAAATCTGATGCAAGGTCGCTCACTGCCACTCCAGTAGCTCGAAGTCCAGCTCATGGTGCAAAGAGTGGGGCTGATTGGTTGGGACTTAAAGATGATGATGTACCAGATCTGTCTTCTTCTGTTCCTTTAAAAGAACCATCCCTGACATCTGTAGTAATGCCAAATTCTGTTGGACGTCCCCCTTCTGGGACAAAACCAGATAACAGAACCACTCCTCAGCCAAGAAACAGCCAGACTACACCCCAGTCAAAGGCCAATCAGGCTACACCACCGCCAAGAACCACTGAAACTACGTTTGTGCCAAGAGCTGGTGAAATTACACCTGTGCCAGGAACTGGTGAGCCTCTACCCCAGCCAAGAGGCACCAGCGCCGAGACGCCTATTGTGCCTCAGGAAGATGAGTGGCTGATTTCTGCCTTGGCTCGTAAGAAAACCCAGAAGCAAGAGAAGGTAGAAGAGCAAATGGGGCAGAATCAAAGTGGACTAAAAGAGGATTCCAGAAGGGGGTTAGTATTCTAACTGGTATGCAAAATTAAAGTATATCTAAAGCCAAAACTTTAAATGTAGAGTTAAAATGCCTTTTAGATTTTATGCCTCTGTATACCATTGGGGAGATTTCACTTTCTTCCCTGTAGTCAAAATGGGAAGAGGGAGGAAATTAAAAAGTGAGGGTAATGAAGTTCAGGATTCAACTTCAGGTTTTAAAGCTGTGAGATCCTGGCCAGTGTGGGTAGAAAACGGCAGATTGAGAACAATTTGTCCTTCGTCTACTGTGGCTGAGATAAAGTAGACATTACAGATCTAATAGACCCTTAATATCTCAATAAAAAGGACCTGTCACCAGAAAAATACTATCACATAAGGGCACTGTCAGCCCCTTGTGAAAGTAATAGTTTAAAAAAAAAAAAGAAAATGTCAATGCCCCTTTCCTCCACACACATGCATATAAAAATATACACACGTAGGGCTTTTGTAATGGCAATTATTCAACACATCGTAGGTACACAGCGTAAGAGAAATAATTATTAGCTAAGCTTATTATGCTTAAACCTAACTTGATGATCAGCTATAAAGGTTTTTAAAGTGTCACCAATGGATTATTAAGTGCCATAGTTTCATTTGCAAATGTAATTTTAGGTCTTTACATATTTGGTATCTATTAACTTGAGTCTCGCTTTTTCGATTTAATAACATTTGGAAACTTTACTGTGTTTTGTTTGTGTGCACTAAAACACATTTGAGTGCATTTACTAAAGAAAATATACATTTGGATAACAGTTGTGCCAATATCGGTAATATGTTCTGGTAATTTAAATATGTTTTCAAGGAAAAAATGCACACTTTTACCAAGTGTGCAAAAAGAAATGAAAACATGCCTCAGGTAGTGAAAAGCTTAAAGTGCACTCATTTTTGGGAGGTTTGTAGAAAGGTGACAACCTCTATGTGGTGTTTTTATGCTTTCTGTGTTCATCTTGGGTTGATTTTGTTCCCTCGCTTCCTCCCTCTGACCAATGCCTTCAGGACCAGAAGTGAGTATAACCGCCCCAGCGTGGACACAGACAACAATCCAAACCTAACAAAGGTTCCCGTTTTTCCCACTGGTTATGGCTGAAGGTGATTTTTGATAGAGTGTAAAGGGATTAAGAGAGCCTGTAAGGTCTTCTTTTTTTCTTTTTTTGCAGTCTTCATACCTACTAATGAGATTTACTTTCTCTTTATTCCGGTGATTATCAGTGAGAGTGAAAGAAAATCCCAAATTTGAATGTGATCATTAGAACATGAATTATAGTGAAATCTTCCAGTGGGAAACTAGTTCTCCTGACCCTGGTGACTAGCAGAGGGAATTCCCTCACTTTGGAGTTTTCTCTCTCTGCCTGTTGTGAGTCTCTGTACTTCTCACAACATGACAGCCCCCTGCCTCTCTTCTCAAGAGTCCTTAGTTCTGTTGGAAGCAGTTGGCTGGCTGTTGGGAAGAGTTGTGCTAATATCAAAATGTCCTAATGGATGAATGTGAGTTGGGAGGAGTGGGAGTTCCTAGGCAAACTGCCCACATGTGATGCTGAGCCTCCAAACAAAGGACTGAAATCCAATAAAAGGGCCAGGGTAGTTAGACTTTGGAAGAAAGAGCTACATGATGCTGAATGTCTTCCAGCCAGGAAAAGAGATGGGCTCTATCTGACCTGTAAACCCCCCTCCCCCCCGGTCGTTCAGAAGCGACGCACTTACCCCATCTAGGTCAGCGCTTCTTCTGGGCGGCGGCGCCTTCCCCTGTGTCTCCTTCTCCTCCTCCTCCTCCTCCTCCTCCTCCTCCTCCTCCTCCTCCTCCTCCTCCTCCTCCTCCTCTACCTCTTCTGCTCAAATACGAGTGCTTCTGCTCGTGGCCGGGTTTACCCTTTGTCGGTCTTGGAGGATAAAGCCATGGAGGACTATGTTGCCGATGCACATTCTCGAGGGTTCATCCGCAAATCCTCGTCTCCTGCTGGTGCTGGCTTCTTCTCTGTGAAAAAGAAGAGTGGAGAACTGAGACCTTGTATTGATTTTATAGGGGTCTCACGATTAAGAACACATATGCGATTCCGTTGCTTACGTAATTTTTTGACGGAATTATTTAATGAAGCCCGATTTGAGAGGGGCATACAATCGTGTGAGGATCAAGGAGGGTGACGAATATAAAACTGCGTTTTAATTCTAGGACAGGACATTATGAATACCTCATAATGCCATTTGGTCTTTGCAACGCTCCCTGCAGTTTTTCAGGAATTCATCAACGATGTCCTCCAAGATATGTTGCAGCAATGTGTAGTAGTGTCTCGACAACCTTCTCATATATTCTAATTCCCAAGAGAGCCACCACACAGATGTCTCCCATGTGCTACAGGGGCTGAGAGATATTAACCTGTATTGCAAGTTGGAAAAGTGCGAGTTCCATCGTGAACAGGTTAAATTTCTGGGTTATATAATTTCTACTGCTGGTTTTTCGATGGACCCAGAGAAACTATCTGCAGTTCTACAGTGGCCTCCACCCGTAGGTCTATGTCCGCTACAACCTTTTCTTGGCTTTGCCAATTTATTATCAGAAGTTTATTAGTAACTTCTCTTCTCTGGTCAAATCCCTGACTGATATGATCAGAAAGGACGGTAACTCACAGAATTGGTCTCCGGATTCCATTAAAGCCTCAAGGCAGCCTTTTGTTTCATCTCCTGTGTTGGCACATCCTGATCCCACGTTGCCCTTCATTCTTGAGGTTGATGCATCTGAGACTGGAGTTGGTGCCCTTCTGTCTCAACGTCCTACCTCTTTGAGCGCTATGCAACCTTGTGGCTACTTTCCCAAGAAATCATCTCCTGCGGAATGCAATTACGAGATTGGGGACAGAGAGCTGTTAGTGATCATTTTAGCGCTTAAAGAATGGAGGCATCTCCTCGATGGTACCACTGTGACAGTTCTCATTTTGCCTGACCACAAGAATCTCACATTCTTGTCTGAGGCAAAATGTTTATCTCCCAGAAGTGCACGATGGGCTCTTTTTCTGTCAAGTTTAATTACATAGTCTCGTTCTTACCCGGTACCAAGAATGGAAGGGCTGGTGCATTGTCACAACAGTTTTTCCGCCACTTCCAAGATGGAGTCAGTTCCCATTCCTGTGATACCTCCTGATCGTATTCTGGCCAGTGTTCGTACCAGTCTCACTTCACCCTTGGGTGACAATTCTTGCCGCTCAGATTCACTTTCCTCCAGAGAAACCTTGTGACCGCTGCTTTGTCCCTGAGTCTCTGCATTGCTTTGCTCCAGACTTGCCATTCTTCCAAGGCAGCTAGCCACCCAGGGAAGAATCAACTTATTTGGGCCATTTCCCAACAATTATGGTGGTCTAGTCTCCGTGCGGATGTAATGGGAATTCAGCTTTCCTTCTCCTATGTGTATCACCAGTAGGGATGGTCCCGGTGTTCGATTCGAACCCATGTTCGAATCGAACATCGGGCGTTCGCCCGTTCGGTGAGCCCAGAACTATTTGGGCCGTTCGCATCAAATTCGTGTGATGCGAACGGCCCGCAATGCACTGCGCCAGTCACAGTGCATTGCTGGCTGATGATTGGCCAAGCATGCACTGTGACCCCCGCATGCTTGGCCAATCATAGAGCCAGCGGCGAGGAGAGCAATAATTGGCCACAGGCAATTATAGCTCAGGGGGTTTAGTACACGCCCCACATTATATAAGGCCGCCGCGCCGGCGGCCTTGTATATTGTGTTCCAGTGTCAGTGATATTATGTGCTGCTGACTGCTGACATTATCTGCTGTGATTCTGGGGATTAGTGTGTGCGTGCTGTTAGTACAGCATTGCAGTATCACATCTGGGGGGTGTCTATAGTATGCCTGTGAAGGGGCGCATGTTTCCTGTGCCTATAACTGTCCCTGCACAAAGTGTCATTTTTGCAGGAAAAAAAGCTATTTAAAATCACTCGCGGCTATATGAATTGACGGCTCCCGTAACACAGAGAACAGTCATTTATTGAAAGTCATTGATAAAAAAAAAAAAGCAAAAAAAAAAAAAAAGCGTGGGGGTCCCCCCAAATTCAATTACCAGGCCCTTCAGGTCTGCTATGGATATTAAGGGGAACCCCGTACAAAAAAAAAAAGCGTGGGGGTCCCCCCAAATTCAATTACCAGGCCCTTCAGGTCTGCTATGGATATTAAGGGGAAACAAAAAAAAAATGGCGTGGGGTCCCCCTCAAAATCCATACCAGACCCTTATCCGAGCACGCAACCTGGCAGGCCGCAGGAAAAGAGGGGGGGACGAGACCGCCCCCCCTCCCTCCTGAACCGTACCAGGCCACATGCCCTCAACATTGGGAGGGTGCTTTGGGGTCTCCCCAAAGCACCTTGTCCCCATGTTGATGAGGACAAGGGCCTCTTCCCCACAACCCTGGCCATTGGTTGTGGGGGTCTGTGGGCGGGGGGCTTATTTTCCCCTATGGCTTTCCCCATGACGTCAGAGGGGGCGGGGTCACCAGGTGGCCCCGCCCTCCGTTATAAAAGACCTGTCAGACGCAGCGAAGCCTCACACAGCGGGAGCCTCCCATTGCGCTGAGCGGCCCAGAAGAGACACCAACGCCATGGAAGAAGATGCCGGATGAGAAGACCAGAGCAAGAAGAAGCGGATCGGAGGAAGAAGAAGATGGAAGAAGATGCTGGAAGGAGAAGATGAAGAAAGGATGAAGTAAGGAAGACCGGAAGAAAGAAGATTTTAATAAAGGAATTGTCAAAGACCGTCTCCTGTCATTTTTACAATTTTTGTCACTTTTTTGGTGAAATGGTAGGGGTACCCCCCCCTTACCATTTCACACAGGGGGGGGGGGGCGGGATCTGGGGGTCCCTTGTTAAAGGGGGCTTCCAGATTCTGATAAGCCCCCCAGCCCGCAGACCCACACAACCAATGGCCAGGGTTGTGGGGACGAGGCCCTTGTCCCATCAACATGGGGACAAGGTGCTTTGGGGGGACCCCAAAGCACCCTCCCAATGTTGAGGGCATGTGGCCTGGTATGGTTCAGGAGGGAGGGGGGGCGCTCTCGTCCCCCCCTCTTTTCCTGCGGCCTGCCAGATTGCGTGCTCGGATAAGGGTCTGGTATGGATTTTGAGGGGGACCCCACGCCATTTTTTTTTTTGGCCGGGGTTCCCCTTAATATCCATAGCAGACCTGAAGGGCCTGGTAATTGAATTTGGGGGGACCCCCACGATTTTCTTTTTTTTTATTAATGACTTTTTTTTATCAATGACTTTCAATGAATGACTGTTCTCTGTGTTACGGGAGCCGTCAATTCATTAGCCGCGAGTGATTTTAAATAGCTTTTTTTCCTGCAAAAATGACACTTTGTGCAGGGACAGTTCTAAGCACGGGAAACCAGCGCCCCATTCACAGGCATACTATAGACACCCCCCAGGTACGAAATTTTAAGGAATATTACACTTTTATTGTTTCACTTTAAGCATTATTAAAATCACTGCTCCTGAAAAAACGGCCGTTTTGTAAATTTTTTTTAGCATCGATACATGTCCCCTGGGACAGGACCCAGGTCCCCAAACACTTTTTATGACAATAACATGCATATTAGCCTTTAAAATTAGCTTTTTTGATTTCGAACGTTCGCATCCATTGTAATTAATAGGGTTCTAATGTTCGCACGCACTTTAGGTCAGTTCGCGGGTTCTGGCGCGAACAGAACCCAGGGGTGTTCGACTCATCCCTAATCACCAGCAGTCCAGTGGGGGCCGCAGAATGAGCCAAACAAGCCTTGGAGCAGTTTCTACTCTGCTATATTTCTGACCACCATAATAACTGGTTAGACCTCTTACCTTCAGCAAAGTTTGCTCACAATCGTGCCAGCAATACCGCTTCCCAATTTATGGTTTCCAACCATCCATGTTGCCTGACTCATTTGCTCCTCAAAGAATTCCTGCGTTAGAGGAGCATCTCTGTGGTCTTTTTTCCACTTGGGTACAGGTCCAAAAGTCCTTGCAACATGCCAGTGATGGGTACAGACTCCATGCTGACCACAGACTCCTACCTGTGCCTTACCTACCAGTTTGGGGAGAGGGTCTGGCTGTCATCTTGCAACCTCTGATTATGTGTTCCCTCACTGAAACTGGCATCACGGTTTATTGGGTCTTTCCGTATTCTCCGTAAGATCAACCCAGTGGCTTACGCATTAGACCTTCCTTCTAACGTGTAGTTCATGTCTCCTTATTAAACCCTTGGTGTGCAAACGATTCACTACCTCGGTACCACGTCCTTGCCCGGTTCAGGTTGAGAACCATGAGGAGTATGAGATGCAATCAATTATTTACTCCATAGGTTCCATGGGCGCATACAGTACCTGGTTCATTGGAAAGAGTACAGTCCGGAGGAGAGCTGCTTTAACTGAAAATTACACGTGCGGCGCTGTACCCAAAATAAAATTGATGTCCTTTCTTTCCCACAAATGGAGCTTTCTTTTGGTGGTATTTGATCACCTCTGTGTTTTTTATTTTTTTGTGCTATAAACAAAAAAATATTGACAATTTTGAAACAAAATAACTTTATTTTTCCTCGGACGTACATGCTCCTGTCCTCAGTGCTTTCCATAGACATTTTTCTCTCAAACCTGGTGGCCCTCTGAGGGGTAGGGGTCGTTGAGGAGGGGGTACTGTCAGGGATGGGCTCAGCCCTCCCTTTATCAGTGCTCAGCATCAGTTAATTGCCAGCACTCATCGTTCCACAGTGCCTCACCCGATGATCACTTCCTGCTCGTCAGCCAGCCCCTTCTGGCTATTTAAACTGCCTGGTTTATTTCTCCCATGCCTTCTTCTTTGGCAACATATCTGTAGATTCTCTGCTGTGTTCCTGTTGAACTTGCCTGGCTGATGTCCCTTCTGGTTCCTGATCCTGTTTGCTGTCTCCGAATATGCTGATCTCTGGCTTCCTGATTTACTGGCTTGCACTGACCACCTGCTTTGATTACCAAACCCTGGCTATGTTTTGACTACGTTTACTATTTGTTCCATTTTTACCACGGCATTAAAAGGTTTTTTTTTTTTTTTTTTTTTTTTTTGCATTTTCTGTCTCCATCTGATTCAATGTTCCTGATAGTGTCATTTATACAGTGACTGATCACTGTTTTGGTGCCGCTGGTCCCCAGAAAGAGTCACTTGGTGTCAGGTGTCAGATTTGTCTGCCGCAATGTTGCAGTCCCGCTAAAAACCTGTGATTGACCACCTTTACTAGTAAAAAAATATTTATAAAATAAAAAGTCCATGAATCTATCCCATAGTTTGTAGACGCTATAACTTTTGCACAAACCAATTAATATATACGCTTATTGGGATTTATTTTTTTACCACAAATATGTAGCAGACTACATAGTGGCCTAAATTTATGAAGAAATTAGATTGTTTTATAGCGAAAAGTAAAAAAAATAGTTATTTTGTTTCAAAATTGTCAATATTTTTTTGTTTATAGCACAAAAAAATAAAAAACACAGAGGTGATCAAATACCACCAAAAGAAAGCTCCATTTGTGGGGAAAGAAAGGACATCAATTTTATTTGGGTACAGCGCCGCACGTGCAATTTTCAGTTAAAGCAACGCAGGGCCGTATCGCAAAATATAGCCTGGTCAGGAAGGGGGTAAAACCTTTTGGAGCTTAGGTGGTTTAAAGGAGAAACACCAGATGCGTGTGGGTGTTTTTTTTTTTTTTTTTTTTTTTTTACCACTATTACTTTTAAACTTGTTTTTAAAATTTGCAAATGCAGCAATGTAGAAATTGGATGAAAGGTTTAGCACCGGAAAACACTTTTTTGAAAGATAAAAAGTACAGTTTATATACAACTACATAAACAATTTCTATATATATATATATATATATATATATATATATATATATATATATATATATATATATATATATAAAATAAAGAAGAGAATTGTGGTGACAAATACTATTAGCCTTAGTTTATCATATACCCCTAGACATTCTTATCTGTAAATGTGGAATAAACTGAAAGTGATTATCTACTAGTAAAAACCCTTGTGACAAAATCACTATAAAGACCCCTGCAATCCTAAAGCTCCCAATCCTAGAGGGAAACAAATGTGTCAGACAACCTGTACTTTCTGTGTCAATATTCCTGTGAAAAAAACTTTTTTCCTGTGGAGAGAAAACTTTGTGTCCCCCCTCACCACAATTGCTGTTGGAGAAAAGACACAATCCCACAATATCACAATTCTGTGGAGGAAATATATATATCCGCATATATCATAATTCTGTGAAGAAAATATATATATATATATATATATATATATATATATATATATATATACACACACACACACACACACACACACACACACACACACACACACACACACACGTGTGTATCACAATTCTGTGAGGCTGCTGGGTAACAATCAAGACGCTAAACTGGTCCACAGCACAAGCGGTCCTTTCTGAGATTTGAGGTCCTTATATACATGGCTGGAGAGGCTCAGTGCCGGCTTTGAGGGCACTATCATATGTGAGTGCAATAGTCCTCTTGTTTTTATTTGTTTTAATAAATTGTTTAAATATATTACGCTATGGGAGCATCTTTTTATTTTCCTTGAGAATGAAGGACGCTTCCTGGAGATATAACAAGGAGAAGGAGTGGTTATCCGGCTAAATAAACCAAACGCTTATTACTCACCTATATCTGGTGAGTGGCTATTTTCTATGGTGGTGGATTCACAGGGTGATAAAGATATATTTTGAAAGCACTAATTACCAGTCACTGTACTAATTGGAACTTACCTGTTTTGGAGCGGCTGGAACGTCGGTGGTGGCAACACATGAACTTTTTTATCACATAGTTTATGTTGATACACGATTGGGGACTACACCTATATTGTTTGAAATTTCTTTTGCAGGATTTGGACTAAAAGGGTATTGCTTTGGGGGATTCTTTCGGGGGTTTTGTTTGGTTTGGTCTTTCAGTTTGTTTCACAGAATTGTGATACACGTGTGTGTGTGTGTGTGTGTGTGTGTGTGTGTGTGTGTGTGTGTGTGTATATATATGTGTATATATATATATATATATATATATATATATATATATATATATATATATATATATTTTCTTCACAGAATTATGATCTATGCGGATATATATATTTCCTCCACAGAATTGTGGGATTGTGTCTTTTCTCCAACAGCAATTGTGGTGAGGGGGGACACAAAGTTTTTGCTCCACAGGAAAAAAGTTTTTTTCACAGGAATATTGACACAAAAAGTACAGGTTGTCTGACACATTTGTTTCCCTCTGTAGGATTGGGAGCTTTAGGATTGCAGGGGTCTTTATAGTGATTTTGTCACAAGGGTTTTTACAAGTAGATAATCACTTTCAGTTTATTCCACATTTACAGATAAGAATGTCTAGGGGTATATGATAAACTAAGGCTAATAGTATTTGTCACCACAATTCTCTTCTTTATTTTATATATAAATTGTTTATGTAGTTTTATTTTATATATTTTTTTTCTTGTCCACCTGACATAACCTAGAACCAGCCGAACCCCCTAAAGGGACCAGCAATTGACAGCAGTAGCAACAAAAATTAGCCCGTCATAATCAGGGCTCAGATGATAACAATATAACTGTGTGATTGGCGCAATTCACCATTTATATTACAATCTTAATCAGTAATCGTACAATCAGTATCTTTACTTTCTAGATTGCAGCCTTCATAAATAAATTTAATATAGGAGTTGGCGCCGGTACACTCTCTTGCAATTTTATATACAACTAGACCAAAATGAGGGACAAATGAGTTAGAAAGAGGGACTTTGTTCCAAATCAAGGACAGCTTGGAGCTATGGCTATAGTATGGACTCTATGAATGGAGGAGGGGGGGGGGGGTGTAATGGGTGGGCATAATTGGCACTCTTGATAAGTGCACGTGACGGCTGTTGGGGTTTTGGGGTGGGGAACAGAGGATTTCTTCTAAAACCGCAGCTAGCAGCACAAGAGACACTTCACATTGTCTGTAAGTACCCCCTTGTGCTGATTTTAGGCTTTACATTTTAGGCACCACATTTAGGCTTTAAGGCAGCCCATTAGTTGTGAGCTGCAACACACCCCAGAGTTCCCAAAATCACACACAACACTTTTTTTGTAATGCACTACCCTGCATTGTATTGTGCTATAGAGTAGGTGCATTGGGGGTGCTATTTTTAAAATGGCACCACAAAACATCAATACATGTTACTTGCATTGCCGCAATGCAGAAGTGGTAATCTTCCCTTAGAAATACCTAGAAGAAATAGTTGTTGTTGTTGTTGTTGTTTTTATGAGTGATTATGTAAAATTTGTTGGAACTTATATTTTCAGAGCCCCAGCTGCATTAGTGAGTACTCAGCTGCCCGGTCTTGGCAGCACAGTTAATGAGGCTGTACCAGCTGCAGCAGAAGTATCTTGGTGTGTATTGCTGTATTTTGTTTTCACAAAGCTTTCAATGTATAACATGTAAACTAACTACTACATGTTCATCTCTCCTCATAGGACCCCTCTACCTTTGGAAAGTCCTAGAAAAGGAAATCCCTCCATTCATTCTTCCATTAATCCTGCAGCTCCTAGACCTAAGGGAAGCCTTGAGACAGGTACACTTTATCTTAAAGCAGTTAAATGGACAGAAGATTTAAGAAGTTTTTAGATCTACATCAAATTTATGCTAGTAATTATTTTCATGAGCTTTCCAGAGTAACAAAAATTACACTTGAGGACAGACATTTTTTCTTAATTGTACATCACGGGACACAGAGCCATAGTAGTTACTATGTGGGTTATAGGCCACCTTTCGGGGATTGACAATGGCACACCCTAAGACAGGAAGTCCACTCCCTATATAACCCCTCTCACTACTGGGAGTACCTCAGTTTTTTTTCGCCAGTGTCATAGGTGTTGGTCACGAGTAAAGATGTGCTGTGCTGAGCTCCACTGGAAGATTCCTTTGGAGCAAGCTATGCAACCAGATCCATTCAAAGTGTCTTTTCTAGGCTGAATTGAATGGTAACCGGGCCTCGTGTCCGAAGAAGCAAGGTTTTGCATGTAACGCTTCTCTTTTTAGAGAGCTGGACCCTTGGATCCAGTGCTTTGTTTTTTTCAGCCATAAAGTTTTACTGGTGGGGTCCTTTACAGGTCCAGTAGTGTGGGTTCCCCGAGGGTCCCCTGTTCCTGAAGGTTTGATAACAGAGCCCACCATGAGGGGTGAAGATTGGGTCTGTCGGTTTTTACCACAGAAAACCCTGCAGCGGGAAAGGTAAGTTGAGGTTTCTAAGGAATTAAAAAAAAATATATATTTTCTTATGAAATGTCTCCTTTTAAAAGTAAATGTTGTCATGCCTAAGAGTCACCACTGGGGGCTGTATAGAGCACGTACCTTGTCATGCTTTCTTCAGAGATCATGCTGTGCAGTAGAAACAGCAGGCTTCCCTCCGGCGAGCAGCTCAGACCTCCGGTAAGATTGGGGGGTATTTTTCTTCCACAAGATCACCCCCCACCTGGAACAAGCTTCCCCCTACTTAGAAAGGGGGGAAGCCAAAAAACGATTGGCGATGCCGCTCCGTTTTCTTCACCGCCCCTGCACAGCGGCCTGTCTGGGGTCTCCTCCTCGCCATTCGCTCCCCACACAAACGCCCGCAAGTGCTGCAAATGCACGGAGGCCCGCACTCACTTGGGAAAACACTCTTTTGAAAAGAGAGGGGGACGGGCATGATGTGCGGAAGGGAACGGGGCTTAGCACAGCGTTCTTGCTGGCTGCAGATGTCGGAGGGACACGAGCAAAGAGGGGCATGTAAGAGGTTGGGGACACAGGCATTCCCATTGACACATTTACTTATAGCATCTGGCTGAGCGTTAATAGCAGTGGCAGGGCTGGACTTATTGCTCAAGCAGTGGATGCGATTCTTCTGGTAGTACCTCCTGCATTTGTGCATCAGGCTATGATCAGAAGGGGGCCTAGAAACACCCCAAAAAAGGACTCCTTCAGCCTCAAAAAAGCCCAGAACCGTTTCTAAAAAAATGGCATCTTCCCTTGAGAGTTCTGAGGTGGCTGGTCAGGGTGAGCCATCTGGGCCATCAGGTGTTGCAACTGTTTCCAACACTGAAGCCCCTGTCTGTTACTGAAGAGGTTTTTTCCTCAACCATATTGGGGTTAGAGCAGAGAATAACAGCTTTAATCACATCCCAGAATGGGACTAAGCGCGATAGGACCCCTTCTTTTACACAGGACCCTAAAACTGAGAAACCGGGGGCGGGAGATGATGAATTTCTCTCAGGGGACCAGGAACAGCCTCCTCTTCTGAGGGTTCAAATGCAGAAGGATCAGGTTCACAATCTGAATATCACTCTTACTGAGTTGGTCCGCTCCACATTCATGCTACCTTTTAACTGAGTCGTCGATAAGCCTACTTCTTGTTTGGGTTTGCTAAAGCCTCCCCAAGCTGTTCATGCTTTTCTTATCCATTCATTGCTGTAAAAGCTTATGTATTCTGAGTGGGATCACCCAGATGAGCAGTTTTTCCCTCCCAAAAAGTTTTCAACACTTTATCCTATGGAGGAAATTTTTTATAAAAGATGGAAAATCCCAGCAATTGACACTGCTGTATCCTCTGTGACTAAAAGTTTGACTTGTCCAGTTGACAATGCTTAAATGCTTAAGGATCCAACGGATAAGAAGTTGGAACTCCTGTTAAAAAACACTTTTTCTCTGGCAGGTTCAGTAACTCAGCCTGCCCTGGCAGCAATTGGTGTATGTCAATCATTAAGAGACCAGTTTAAACAGGTGCTCAAGATTATTCCTGATCAGCAGGCCCAGGAGTTGGCCGAGCTACCAGAGGCATTATGTGTTGCAATAGATGCTATGAGAGATTCTATACTCCAGGCCTCACGCTTGGGCTGATGCATATGCATAGAATATTATGGTTGAAAAATTGGTCAGCCCAGTGCCAGGGCATCAGCCTCCATGCAGTTTTCGACGGCCTCCACCGTCAAGTTCAAGAGGTAAACCTCAAAGTCAACCCCAGGGACAAAAGAGGTCCTGGGGAAGGTAGCCTACAAAACAAAATACTAAGGCCTCCTTATGAAGGGATGCCCCCACTCGCTCGAGTGGGGGGGAAGACTTCTGCAGTTCTCAAGGATCTGGCAGGAAGAGTGTCGGCACAAATGGGTGACCTCCTCAATAACTCAAGGGTACAAACTAGAGTTCCGAGAGTCCCTGTGCTCGTTTTCTCAGATCAAACGTTCCCAGGGATCCGGAGAAAAAGAAGTCTCTTTCAAGCATTGGACCATCTTTTGTCTCAAAAGGTGATATCTGTGGTCCCCATGGAAGAGCAGGGATTGCGATTTTTTTTTTTTTTTTTTTTTTTTTTTTTTTTTTTTATTCAAACCTTTTCACGGTACCAAAAACCAAATGGGGATGTCAGACCCAGTCTAGATCTAAATCGGTTTCTAAATATCCACTCTTTTTGCAAGGAGTCAATCCGATCAGTAGTCTCCATTCTACAAGGTGGAGAACTTCTAGCGTCAATCGACATCAAGGATGCTTACCTCCCATGTGCCTATTTTTCCCACTCACCAGAAATATCTAAGCTTCGAGATGGAAAATCTTCATTTTCAGTTTGTAGCGCTGCCTTTTCGGTCTAGCTACGTGCCTCAAGTGTTTACAAAGATCCTGGCCCCTCCTTTAGCCAGGTGAAGGGCTCAAGGTATTATGATACTAGCCGATTTAGACGATCTACTTATGATAGATCAGTCAGTAACCCACTTAAACCAAAGTTTGGTCACAGCAGTCCGCTACCTAGAATTCCTAGGCTGGATTCTCAACCCAGAGAAATCCTACTTAAAACCATCAAGGAGATTTCAGTACTTGGGGCTGATCATAGATACAGTCCAGAAGAAGGTGGTTTTGTCCCAGGAAAGGATCAGTTCCATACGGGAGCTGATTCATTTGGTCAAAACAAAGAAAAGTCTTTCTATTCGACTTTGCATGAAATTGTTGGGAAAGATGGTGGCTTCGTTCGAGGCCACCATGACTTACTAGTTTCGCGCGCATGCGCTTTGTCAAAGGACTTTGACAAAGCGCATACGCGTGAAACTAGTAAGTCACGGTCGCCTTGGATACCCCAGCAGCGCGCGCCCGGCCGCCTTGTGTTCCAGATCAGCGGTGGTGTCTTTCTCCTTCCGGGTGTCAGGTCGAATGCTTCCTCCCTCCTCAGAGTGAGACGTGGGATACCTCAAGCGCTGACGGCTCAGAACGCCTAGGACAGCTTACTGCTGTCCCTCCCATCTTCCTCTCTGCACCCAGCGGCTTCTTTTACAACCATCAAGGAGAGTGTTCTTTTCTCTCCCCCTCCATGATACCATCTGCTCTCCTTGCACATGGAGTGGTGAGCCGGTCCCTGTACACTGCAACCAAGTGAAGGAATCGCAACATCCTGACACATCCCCAGTCATCAGGACCCAAGGCGGTATGGTGCTATGCTGTAACTTTTTAGATTCAAATGTTGGTTTCACTATAGAATTTTCACAACTGTTTTCTGCTCTGTTCTGACATTAGAGCAGTTTTACAAATAAACTCTTTTCATGATCCCATCTGAGCGCTGTTTTTGTGATTTTACTCTGTTTGAAAGTTTTTCTCTGAAAGTTAAACAGCTGCCGGGGGTCTGAACTTATTCCATTTTTGAAGTTGCCTTGACATCTGGCGAGATGAGACTGTCTTCTTGAGCGCACGAAACTATTTTGTGTGTTTTTATACTATGCAAACCGTGCATTTCTCTGCAATCTATCTGTGATGAGCACCCTGTAACAGCGCTGTGACTCGCCGATCCTCTCTTCCCGCACTGACCTTCATTTTCTGGTGCAGTGCAGGGCACTCTCCGAGTATTGCAGAGGGAGGGAGGCCCGAGATCCCCTGCTGGCAGAAGAGGAGAGCAGCAGGGATCAGCTGAGCGCTGCTCGGTGCTTACATGGCCCCCCGAAGCTTCCTTCCCTGCTCTGAGTATTGCAGAGGGAGGGGGGCCCGAGATCCCCTGCTGGCAGAAGAGGTGAGCAGCGGGAATCAGTTGTGCACCACTCAGTGCTTACATGGTCCGCTGGAGCTTCCGTCCCTGCCCTGAGCACTGCAGAGTGGGGGGGGGGGGGGCAGAGTTCCCCCGCTGACAGCTGGGAGAAGAGGAGGAGAACAGTGGGAGATAAGCTGAGTGCCGAGCGGGTCTGCACAGAAGGCATTAATAAAACATAGATCACAGGAACATATGGTACACAGGTCACACTATATAACACTGTAATAAAGTGCATTTTATTATTTTACAACCCTTTTTAAACTAGGGCTTATTTTTGGGGTAGGGCTTATATTGCAGCCCTCCCCGAAAATCACAGTAGGGCTTATTTTCGGGGGAAACATGGTATGTGCAGGGGTCCGGAGGGTTAGCCAGGATATTTGGAGTTAGTTCACCTTTTCATTTTTCATTAAAAGGTGAACTTGCCATTTTACGTTTTTAATCTTACTACCGCTTAATCACATCCACAGTATACTATTCAAAATAAAGCCTTTTTTTAAGCTAATGCTGATGCTAGCAACAGTTCTGTGGGGTGTTTTTTTTTTGTTCTTCTTTTTTATATTTGTAGTATTTTTTTTTTATATATTTTATCTCAACTTTGATATATATAATATAGTAATTTTAGGTATCCTTTGTTTTCTAGTTCCTTTAGCTGGACCTTCAAATTCTCACAGAGAACAAATTCAGGTGTGTTTACATTGTACTTCATTTTTACTGTGTTGGAAGTTTCTTTGTCAGTGAAGCTTACCCAAAATTTCTGTTCTTGCACAAATGGCGGCTTTTAAATGCTAGAAGAGAGGTGTGTGTGTGTATGGGAAGAATTTTACAAAGCTTTTATCCAGTTACAAGCAACATTTTGAAGCTTGTAGGCTCGGTTCACATTGGTGAGATGCAGGAAGCCCTGCGAATTCACTGCGGGTTCCCGCATCGCACCCGACTCGTAGGCAGTTCACACTGCCATATGCGAACTGCTGGAAGTGTTAATACAAAGTTAATGACACCCCCAGATCGGTTCGCATATCTCAGTGCGAACTGTCAATTTGGACATGGATCGCATGGGTGTGCACACCCATGTGATGCGATACTGGTGTGGACCAAAAAAGGGTCCTGCTCAGCTTTGGTCTAGAATGGGATGCAAATGCAGACATACAATCTGTATGGCTAAACTTGCATCGCTCAGATATCGCATGTGATTTGCACAGCAGTGCAGTGCGAATCACATGTGATGTCGCACAGCGCACTAATTTGAACCCAGCCTCACAGCGCGTTTTTAGTGCCAAGTTGGGGATGTTGACATACATTGGTACTACCACCTGTGTCAAAAAGCACCCCCCTAGAGGTGTCTTAAAGCAACAGTGTAGCTTAACATGTGTTTGCAACAAAACCTATAACTATATTTGAAATATTTAAACACAATTTTTTGTGTTGACTAGCTGGAGAGAGTGCATGGACATTTTTGTATTGTTCTGTGGATTACCAACAGACATGGATGTCTTCAGCTCCCTTCAGTGAGTTTGGGCTTCTGGTGCATTGCTGTACATTTTAAATCTGAACTCCAGGCAAATATAAATGGCACAAATTGAAGCAGATCTAACATCTATGGTCCCAGCATACGCTTTATATGTTATAACATTAGCATTGTTATAGCAATACAAACAGTAGTTTATATTTGACAATCCAATATAAGCATAATTTAAAACCTCCTTGTTGAGATTTCTGCCTGTCTGCTGGCCATCTTTCCACAACTTCCTGAACTCCCTGCATGTTTTGCAGCTTCTTTTCTGCTGTTTACATTCAATTCCTAAGGACTACATATCCCATAGTACCGTGCTACCTGCAAGCATGTGGTTGTTTCCTATACTAACTTGCCTCCTGAAACCCCCCTTTCAGCACCTCCTGTAGTTCAGGCAGCGGACTCTCTTAAATGTGTGACATATTCACAGGATGTGGTAAGTACAGTGGCAAGAAAAACTGTGAACCCCTTGGAATTAACTAGTTTTGTGCAGTCATTTGCCATAAAATGTGATCTGATCTTCATCTAAGTCACACGAGACAAACACAATGGGCTTAAGCTGATAAAACACAAACAATTCTAATTTCTTGTGTCTTTTATTGAACACATCCATTAAACATGCACAGTGATGAAAGAAAAAGTAAGTGAACCCTTGAAATGTAATAGCTGGTTGAACCACCTTTGGCAGCAATGACTTCAAGCAAGTGCTTTTGGTAGCTCTGGATTAGACCTGTACAACGTTCATAAGGAATTTTTGGCCATTACTCTTTACAAAACTGCTTCAACTCCGATGCATTTGTAGGATGTCGGATGTGAGTGGCTCTCTTGAGGTCACAGTTAGGGATGAGCCGAACACCCCCGGGTTCGGTTTCGCACCAGAACCTTCGAACCGACCGAAAGTTCGCGCGAATTTTCGAACCCTATACGTTATAATGGACGCGAACGTTCGAAATCAAAAGTGCTAATTACAACGGCCAATATGCATGTTAATGTCATAAAACAGGTTTGGGGACCCGGGTCCTGCCCCAGGGGACATATATCAATGCAAAAAGAACTTTTAAAAACTAACGTTTTTTCGGGAGCAGTCATTTTAATGATGCATAAAGTGAAAAAAAAAAGTGAAATTTTCCTTTAAATATGGTACCTGGGGGGTGTCTAAAGTATGCCTGTGAAGTGGCATGTGTTTCCCGTGTTTAGAACTGTCCTTGCACAAAATGACATTTGTAAAGGAAAAAAAGAAGCCATTTAAAACCACTTGCGGCTTTAGGTTTGTTCTTAAGTAGAATCTGAACAGGTACATTATGAAGTGTAGCTTCATCCAAAAAAATCTATTTTTAAGCTTTTTGGAGAACATAGGGAGGGGTTATTACCCCTGTAACATTTGCTGTCTTTGCACATCTGTTCAGAACATGTCACCTAACTTTCCGTCCCAATGACAAATGTTTTTGGAAAAAGTGGGGTTTTAATTGAAACAAGGATTGGTGATAAAGTATCAGTAGAGAGGAGATACCTTTTTCCCAAATTAAATCTAACAGGATAGAATTTCCCTTCCTAGGGGTAGATTTCCTCTCACTTCCTGTTTTCTCTTTCCATTTGCAAATAGGAGTCGTTTGTAAGTTGGATGTTTGAAAGTAGGGGCCTGGCGTATATACTCTGCAGAAATTTGCCCTATTAGATGTTGGTGTAGCCACAAGACTGGTGGGCACAGGAATGGGCCCTGCTGTGAGTTAATAGATCAAGATTTGTAATTGCATGCACCTGTTGAACAGGGCAGAAAAATTGGGGGTGGTGGTGGTGGTGGACGGTGTTGCCACAAGACTGTAAGCTCTCACAGTTACTCTTGGTGGGCGCAGGAATGGGCCCTGCTGTGAGTTATTAGATCAAGATTTGTAATTGCAAGCACCTGATGAACAGGGCAGAAAAATTGGGCCTTTGGCGGTGGTGGTGGACGGTGTTGCCACAAGACTGTAGGCCCTCATAGTTACTCTTGGTGGGCGCAGGAATGGGCCCTGCTGTGAACTATTAGATCAAGATTTGTAATTACCTGCCCCTGTTAAACAGGGGCTGAAAAATTGTGCCTTAGGCACTGGTGCTGGTGCCACAACACTGCAACCCCTCACAGAAACCTTTACTTGGAGCACCGCAGTCACATGTGTTGCGAAGCATTTTTTAAAAAAATTGTAAGTACCCGCCCCTGTTAAACAGGGGCTGAAAAATTGTGCCTTAGGCACTGGTGCTGGTGCCACAACACTGCAACCCCTCACAGATACTGTACTTGGAGCACAGTGTTGCGAAGCATTTTTTTATAAAAATGTATGTACACGCCCCTGTTAAACAGGGGCTGAAAAATTGTGCCTTAGGCACTGGTGCTGGTGCCACAACACTGCAACCCCTCACAGATACTGTACTTGGAGCACAGCAGTCACACGTGTTGCGAAGCATTTTTAAAAAAAATTGTAAGTACACGCCCCTGTTAAACAGGGGCTGAAAAATTGTGCCTTAGGCACTGGTGCTGGTGCCACAACACTGCAACCCCTCACAGATACTGTACTTGGAGCACAGTGTTGCGAAGCATTTTTTTATAAAAATTGTATGTACAATTTATGTATGTGCTGAAAAATTGTGCCTTAGGCACTGGTGTGGTGGCATGGATCATTGAGGAGGAGGAAGAGGATAGTCAGTGAACATAAGAGGACAGTCACTCAGCATCAGCATAGGCAGTCTTGAAGGGATGTGATGTGACATTAAAAATTATTCGGTTATATCCGCCTCAGGTGCCTGGTAGCTGGTGGTGATCCAAGACTGATTCATTTTGATGAAGGTCAGTCGATCAACCGAGGCGGTGGACAGGCGCACCCTATGATCAGTCACAAATCCTCCAGCAGCACTGAATGTGCGTTCGGACAGAACGCTGGAGGCAGGACAGGCCAGTAGCTCAATTGCATACTGTGCAAGCTCTGGCCAGTGATCCATCCTCAGGACCCAGTAAGCCAGAGGATTTTCGGTGGGAAAGGTGTCCAAGTCTGACCTTGCCCCAAGGTATTCCTGCACCATGTATATCAGACGCTGGCGATGGTTGCTGGAACCGATCATACCTTGGGGCTGCGGACTAAAAAATTGTCTGAACGCATCGGTCAGACGTCCACCTTCCCCAACGCTCCTTCTGCTACTGACCGAAGCCTCAGCAACTCGTCGCCCAGGACCAGGAGTTTGTAGCCTCCCAGTTTCTGGGAACGCGTTGCACAGACCTTTCTGCAAGGCCTCCCTGAGATGTCTCATCCTCTGCTCCCTCTGCGACGGCAAGATAAGGTCCGCAACCTTACCCTTGTACCGCGGATCAAGGAGAGTGGCCAGCCAGTAATGGTCCCTCTCCTTGATCCGAAGAACACGAGGATCCTTCCGCAGGCTTTGCAGGATCAGGGAGGCCATGCAGCGTAGGTTAGCTGAGGCATTCGGTCCGGAGTCTTCTGGGTCACTGAGGATGACATGATCGCCAGCCACCTCCTCCCAGCCACGTACAAGTCCACTGGTTTGTTGGGACTGTACATCATCCCTAAAAGACTGCTGCTGCTGCTGATGCTGAGTGCCAGGCTCCACCTCCATGCTCACACAATCCTCCTCCTCCTCCTCCTCCTCCTCCTCCTCCTCCTCCTCCTCCTCCTCATCCTCTTCCTGTGTGATGGGTGGGACAGAAGGAACACTGTCCGGATAAAGGGGGCCTTGAGAGGCAAGGAAGTCCTCCTCTTCCTGCCTCTGTTCTGCCTCAAGTGCCCTGTCCATTATCCCACGCAGCGTATGCTCCAACAGGTGGACAAGAGGGACAGTGTCACTGATGCATGCACTGTCACTGCTCACCATCCTCGTGGCCTCCTCAAATGGTGAGAGGACAGTGCATGCATCCCTGATCATGCTCCACTGACGTGTGGAAAAAAAACCAAGCTCCCCTGACCCTGTCCTGGTGCCGTAGTCGCAAAGGTACTCATTGATGGCCCTCTGCTGCGTGTGCAGTCGCTGCAGCATGGCCAACGTTGAGTTCCACCTGGTGGGCATGTCACATATTAGGCGGTTCTTGGGCAGGTTCAGCTCCTTTTGCAGCTCAGTCAGCCGAGCACTGGCATTATAAGATCGGCGGAAATGCACACAGACTTTCCTGGCCTGCCTCAGGACATCCTGTAAGCCTGGGAACCTGCCCAAGAACCGCTGCACCACCAGGTTGAGGACGTGAGCCATGCAGGGCACATGGGTGAGCTGCCCCTGTCGCAGGGCGGAGAGGAGGTTGGTGCCATTGTCAGAAACGACCATTCCTGGCTTAAGCTGACGTGGCGTCAACCACCTCTCGGCTTGCCCCTGCAGAGCTGCCAGAACCTCTGGCCCAGTGTGGCTCCTGTCTCCCAAACACACCAGCGCAAGCACGGCATGGCATCTTTTTGCCTGCGTACTTGCGTAGCCCCTTGTACGCCTACGGAGCACCGCTGGTTCCAAGGACAGAGCACTGGAGGAAGAAGAAGAGGAGGGGGGAGGAGAGAGGTGTGTCACAACCAGTAGCAGTAGTAGCGTTTTGGAGGCGTGGTGGCGGAACAACCTCCAACACTACTGCACCTTGTCCTGCATCCCTCCCAGCTGCCAATAGAGTGACCCAATGGGCCGTGAAAGAAAGGTACCGTCCCTGTCCATGCCTGCTGGACCATGAGTCAGCGGTAATATGCACCTTACCGCTGACCGCCCTGTCCAGCGAGGCATGGACATTGCCCTCCACATGCCGGTAGAGAGACGGAATCGCCTTCCGTGAGAAAAAGTGGCGTTTGGGAACCTGCCACTGAGGAAACCGCACATTGAACAAACTCACGGAAGGGGGCCGAGTCTACCAACTGAAAAGGCAGCAGTTGAAGTGCTAGCAATTTAGCCAGGCTAGCATTCAACCGCTGGGCATGTGGATGGCTGGGAGTGTACTTCTTTCTACGGTCCAGCAGCTGGGCAGGGAAATTTGCCTGCTGCAATCGGACGTCGGTGTACTGCAAGTACTTGGTTGTGACACACCTAATTCTACACCTTCAGTCCTCTCAGAGCAGCTTTCAGAGAGGACTGAAGGTGTAGTGGGGATGGAGATCCCAGCTGAGGAGGAGCAAGGAGAGGTCCGCTTAGTTCTTTGGTGTGGGTCTTTTATGTGTGCCTGCCAACGAGCTTCATGGCAGGTCGCCATATGTCTGGTCATGCTTGTGGTGCCCAAGCGGCTGATGTTTTGGCCACGCGAGATACGCTTGAGACAAATATTGCAAATAGCAGTGGTGCGATCTGATGCACTCGTCTCAAAAAAGGCCCACACCAAAGAACTTTTCTGATAACGTGCAGAGGCAGCGCCCTGCACAGGCGGAGCTCTGCGGTGTTGTACAGTTGCTGTGCTGGCCTCTACCTGGCCTCCAGGGGGCATCCTGCCTCGTTGGACATGTGACGCCGCATCCTCCTCCTCCTCGTCCTCCTCCTCGTCCTCCTCCTCATCCTCTCTCCCTTCAGGCACCCACGTGGAGTCAGTGACCTCATCATCCCCTCCCTCTTCACCACTAGAGCAAACCTGGCAGTAAGCTGCAGCTGGTGGAACAGTACTGCCAGATTCCTCAAGCTGGGTATCATCATCCGAGCCTTCGAATCGTTGGGCATCCTCCTGGAGCATGTACCCAACACTGTGCTCAAAGAGTTCGGGGGACTCCTCAGGAGGACATGGTGGGTCTAGGGAAGGGGTGGCTGATGATGCTCTGTCAGTACCCTGAGCCTGGGTGACCGAGGATGAGGAGGATGAGGAGGGCTTGGTCATCCATTCTACCAAGCCTTCAGCATGATGCGGCTCCACATGTCCAGCTGCCGAAAACAAAGACGCGCGTGTCCCATGGCCACGTGCTGATGACGATGCACGACCACGGCCACGTCCACTAGAAACAGAGCCTGCCTGCCCTGTGTTCTTGGCTCTGCACGCTCTGCCTCCCCTTGGCGGTCTTCCAGCCATTGTAGTCGGTAGTCCTGTGGGTGCTGCTGAGAAGAATATATAGGAGCTCTGTGTGATGCCACTAACACACTAGAAGTCCTATGGGTGCTTCTGCAAAGAAAATAGAGGAGCTCTGTGTGATGCCACTAACACACTAGAAGTCCTGTGGGTGCTGCTGAGAAGAAAATATAGGAGCTCTGTGTGATGCCACTAACACACTAGAAGTCCTGTGGGTGCTTCTGCAAAGAAAATAGAGGAGCTCTGTGTGATGCCACTAACACACTAGAAGTCCTGTGGGTGCTTCTGCAAAGAAAATAGAGGAGCTCTGTGTGATGCCACTAACACACTAGAAGTCCTATGGGTGCTTCTGCAAAGAAAATAGAGGAGCTCTGTGTGATGCCACTAACACACTAGAAGTCCTGTGGGTGCTGCTGAGAAGAAAATATAGGAGCTCTGTGTGATGCCACTAACACACTAGAAGTCCTATGGGTGCTTCTGCAAAGAAAATAGAGGAGCTCTGTGTGATGCCACTAACACACTAGAAGTCCTGTGGGTGCTTCTGCAAAGAAAATAGAGGAGCTCTGTGTGATGCCACTAACACACTAGAAGTCCTGTGGGTGCTTCTGCAAAGAAAATAGAGGAGCTCTGTGTGATGGACTAACACACTTCAAGTCCTATGGGTGCTTCTGGGAAGAAAATATAGGTCTGTGTGATGGGACTAACACACTTCAAGTCCTATAGGTGCTTCTGGGAACAAAATATATGATCTCTGTGTGATGGGACTAACACACTTCAAGTCCTATAGGTGCTTCTGGGAAGGAAATGTAGGTCTGTGTGATGGGACTAACACACTTCAAGTCCTATAGGTGCTTCTGGGAACAAAATATATGATCTCTGTGTGATGGGACTAACACACTTCAAGTCCTATAGGTGCTTCTGGGAACAAAATATATGATCTCTGTGTGATGGGACTAACACACTTCAAGTCCTATAGGTGCTTCTGGGAAGAAAATGTAGGTCTGTGTGATGGGACTAACACACTTCAAGTCCTATAGGTGCTTCTGGGAACAAAATATATGATCTCTGTGTGATGGGACTAACACACTTCAAGTCCTATAGGTGCTTCTGGGAAGAAAATATAGGAGCTCTGCCTGCCTGCCACGAACACACTACAAGTCCTATAGGTGCTTCTGGGAACAAAATATAGGAGCTCTGCCTGCCTGCCACGAACACACTACAAGTCCTATAGGTGCTTCTGGGAACAAAATATAGGAGCTCTGCCTGCCTGCCACGAACACACTACAAGTCCTATAGGTGCTTCTGGGAACAAAATATAGGAGCTCTGCCTGCCTGCCACGAACACACTACAAGTCCTATAGGTGCTTCTGGGAACAAAATATAGGAGCTCTGCCTGCCTGCCACGAACACACTACAAGTCCTATAGGTGCTTCTGGGAACAAAATATAGGAGCTCTGCCTGCCTGCCACGAACACACTACAAGCCCCTCTTTCTAAATCAATCTTTGTAAATGAATCTATCTAACTCAATCTCTCAAAGTCAATCTCTCTAACTAACTAAATCCAGCAGAGTGTCACAGATCTATCCTGCTCCATCTGCGCCGGAACAGCATGTGACCGGCGCAGACGGCGTGGCGGCCTTTTATAGGGGGGGGCGTGTGCTAAAGCCCCTGAGCTGTAATTGGCTACAGGCGTCCTGCCTGTAGCCAATTATGGCTCTTCGAGTTTCCGGGGCTGTGATTGGCCAAGCATGCGGGGTCACAGTGCATGCTTGGCCAATCATCAGCCAGCAATGCACTGCGCCGGCCGCGCCGGCCGCAATGCATTGCGGGGCCGCTCGCATCACACGAACGTGATGCGAGCGGCCAAAATAGTTCTGGGCTCGCCGAGCGAGCGAACGCCCGGTGCTCGATGCGAACGTGGGTTCGCATCGAGCACCGGGCCCATCCCTAGTCACAGTGTCTCTATGGGCTTAAGGTCTAGGCTCTGATGGGGCCATTCCAAAGGGCACATTTTATTTATTTTTTGTTTTTTTTCTGAAGCCAGTCTGGTGGATTTACTTCAATGCTTAGGGTCATTGTCCGGTTTCAAGACCTAACTTGTACTGAGCTTCAGCTGGCGGACAGCCCTCCTGACATTATCCTGTAGTATATTTTGGTAAACTTGGGGAAATAATTTTCCCCTTGATGATGGCAAGTGGTTCAGGTCCTGAGACCACAAAGCAAGACCAAAACATTATGTTCCCGTCACCATTTTTCACCATTGGAATGATGATTTTTCGTTGGCAAGCTGTACATTTTTATTTTAATCATCTTTTCCCTTGAGGGTCACCTGATCCATAGTATGTAAATCAACTGGATAAAAAAGTGTGGTTCTCTCGCGCTATTAAAGTGAAAAGTGTCTGTGTGTGGTATATTAAATAAATTGCTGCTTGACCTACAGTGTATACAATGCACTCAAATGGGAATAATTAAAAAATAATGGTCAGCGCAACTTTATATACCCTATAGTACTACAGTGAACAAGTACCTGTATAGTAATTATGCAATCAAAATAATTCAAAATATTAAAGTGCAAATGTGCATATAGTAAATAAATGCTGTGCAAACGGTGCTGACTACTATATTCCTATACAAAAAGTTGAACTGTGCAAGCATATATGCAAATAAATATATGTAAACAATCCTAGTGATGAATTGCTATGCAAAATAAAACACTTAATGGTGTGAGGTAGTCCTTAGTAAACACCTGGTGGTGTATATATGTGGCCCTTAATAAATCAAGATAATATTGTTCATATATAAACGTGCAAAAAGTGATGATGTGCAGCGATATGACAAGCAGGCTCTTCAAATAACATCCGCTGTGCGATTTTCGTGTGCCCCACTCAGTGCTCACTATGCTCTTACCTCCAAGTGGGTAACAAAACGCCACTGAGATCTGTGTATTGCAGGGCCTTCCTGGGTATCGTGACAGCAGATGGTATCACTCAGAGTGCTGTACTCCTATCCTGGCTTCCAATTGGTCCGTTCTGCCGTTTATTCATAGCATATATAGGTGAGGAATAAACCGGAATATCCCATAGTGCAGTAAATTAAGACTGATTTATTGTTAAAATAAGAGATGGCTACTTGCAACATGTATAAATAAAAACAGCAGATCTGTAAAAACGGCGTTCCAGGCACCTCTTTGTGTCACTTCTGGTTGTCTCGTATTCCGGTCACTTCCCTATGCATTACGTCACGTGACTTTATCAGGGGATCCGTGACGTCATTACATAGGGAAGTGACCGGAATACGAGACAACCAGAAGTGACACAAAGAGGTGCCTGTAACGCCGTTTTTACAGATCTGCTGTTTTTATTTATACATGTTGTAAGTAGCCATCTCTTATTTTAACAGTAAACCAGTCTTAATTTACTGCATTATGGGATATTCCTGTTTATTCCTCACCTATATATGCTATGAATAAACGGCCGAACATAGTAAAAAGAGAGCAAAAAAAGGGGGGGGGGATTTCACAAGCAAATCAATATATTCCTCTGACAAGCTATCTGCGGAGCCGCTATTGTAAATCAGTCGTGAGTCATGTCATGAAGTAAAAACTTTTTATCGGAAAGATCCTAGAATATCAGAGCCCAAAAACTCAATCCAAGGAGACCATATCGCCATATACTTAAGGTAACATGCATGTATGTTTGTCGTTAATTCTTCCATTCTCCTTAAATGGCTCAGCTATCCACTCTTTAATAGTAGGAGGAACATCGGTATTCCAGTGTCCAGGTATGAGTATTCGCTCTGCGGAGAGGAGAAAGCGAAGCAGCCCCTTTTTAGTCTCTCCCTTGGATAGACAATAGGGCCATTTCTGGAGATTTCTGGTATGGCATTCTAGTAGCAATAGAGCAAATTTGAAGTTGTAATCCGGGGGCAAGTCCACCATATGTGGGTCATCGTGCCTTTATCCCCCCCCCCCCCCCCACAGCGCCAACACTTTTCAGGATAGATTGAAGATATTCTATGAAGCCTCACGGGACATCTATACCATCTGGCTAATATTTTATAGTTCTTTTCCTGTGTGTATATATGTTGAGAGACTAGCTTTAAAGGCTAGGAGGAATGACTTTTTCCTATCTTCTGTGGTAATACTATGGCCCAATTCCCTCTCCCAATCTTTGATGTAATATGGATAATTGGGGAATGCATGGGATAACAATATATGATATATTTTAGAAATGGTGTGAGAACACTTTGAGAGCCCAATGCAAAGAGATTCAAATGGAGTTAATTCCCTATGAATGCTGAAGCTGAAAATAGTGTAGCCTGGGTAGTTACATTCTGCAGTTGCTATTGTATTAAACGATTGCAGTCCCTTAGTTGTTGTTAGCACTTGTTTAATCAGTGAAGGGGTCAGTATTGTCCATCATAGGAACCTGGTTGACAATAAACCTGGCTGAAATTTTGGATTACCCATGATTGGAGTAAGTGGGCCAGGGGTTGAAGAGATGCCTATCTTTCGGATGGTTAAATCCCAGACTTAATAATGATAATGTCAAAGGTGAAAGTGTTTGTTTAGGGAGGTGAAATTTAGGTGTAATCCATGGAAGAGAGGTCAAAGGGAGCGATGTTATTTGTTGCTCAATAGTTATCCACTGTTTAGATTTACCGAGATAAAACCAGTCCACTATTCTAGCCAATATGGATGCTATATGGTAGAGTTCCATATGCAGTAAACCCCCCCTCTGTTTTCCACTTTACTAAGATGTCATGGAGCCTAGCTGTAGAGTTTGGGCAGAGATACCTTTAGTAGTGTGTAGATCGTAGCGACCGGAGGAAAGCCTTCGGATGCGTTTATAGGTAGCGTTTGATATAAACATTAAAAGTGAGGTAAGCTGTACATAGTGCTGAGTATTTTTTCTGAACAGTTCAACTTTTGTTTCATCAGTTCATAAAACATTTTTCCAGTAGAATTGTCATTTACTAAGTTGCTCTATGGCAATTTTCAGGCGTGCAGCAATGTTTTTTTTTTTTTTTTTGGAGAGCAGCAGCTTCCTCCGTGGTGTTCTGCCATGGACCCCCTGCCTGTTCAAAGACTTGCATATGGTAGAGTCATGAACAGGGATGTGTGCCAGTTCCAGTGATGTTTTCACAGCCTTTTCCTGGTTACTCACAGGTTCTTCTTTACCTCCATTGAGGATTCTGCTGGTGCGCCCACTTCTAGAAAGAGAAATTTTGAATTGTATGTCTGTAGGTTCAGATCGCATTTTATGGCAAATTACTGCAGCAAACCAGTTCATTCCAATGGATTCACATACTTTTTCTTGTCACTGTATATGTCCCAAGTTGGGAGTTTAGTTAACTAAACTAGTATTTAAGGATTACACTTGTGCCATGAGTTGGCACTATGTTCAAATGTATTTGCCTGCTACAAAAAAAAACTTTTAACCTAAAATGTGGAAACAGTTCAATTACAGTAAGTTTATCATAAAATTTTATTTTTTTAATCAACAAAATATAGTTTTATTGAATAGAACACAAGGCAGTACAAGTCTGTAAGTACATAGGCATACAATCAATAAACAGCAGTGGTGTTAATCCTCACATCATCGCATACATGGCGGTGACTGTATAGCCAACTTGTCAGCACAGGTCCGGTAAGCATTGCAAACTACCTTGAGTACCCAGATTTTTTTTGAGACAGAGATTGTAAACAATTGAACAGTGCAAGTAACAAAAGAAGGAAGGAATAGAGAGGTAAAAAAAAATTAAATAAATAAATTTAAAAAAAGGGAGGAAAAAAAAAGTCCAAACCTCCTGGGAGTATATATTCCGGGTTTTACAAATTATTGCAAAGACAAATCGGCTCTGACAGTTCATCCTAAGATCCAGTATGAGCATCTAGAATCAAAAACAGGTAACTAGCATCTCATCAGCAGCCTGTTCAGGGCCAACTGCGGGGGTGCCACATCTGGGGAGTTCAACCAGCTTTGCCAAATGCTACTGAACTTCTTTGGTGACTGCCTATGATGATGGGTATTTTTTTTTCTTTAATGAGAGTAGTGTTAACCATTTGGATCCACTGTGCCTCCTTCGGGGCTTGCGCTGAGAGCCAAAGTCGAGCAACCGGCTTCCTAGCCAGGTATAGTCTCGTGAGAGCAATGTATACCAGTGTGGGGAATAGTTCCTCAATGAGACTCCCCAGCAAACATGTTAGTGGGTCTACTACAAGTTGGACCTGGTAAACACTATTCATTTTGGCGACAATTCTACTCCAATACCTTATCAACTTGGGACATCTCCAGAGCATATGGATGAGGTCACCTGGATGAGCTTGACATTTTGGACATATGGGAGGGAGTTTCTCCTCTGCCCCACTAATGTAGCTGTACTGGGGGTATGGTACACTCGGTGCAAGATGAAGAGGTGCGTCAGTCTCTTGCTGCGGACACCGACACTAGCGGACCTACTCCTAGAATCTGATCCCATTGTTCCCCGTCAATAGGGCCAACATCTTGCTCCCATCTCTCCCTTTAGGGTAGAAGGTCAGGGGCTTGCATGTGCGATAATAGGCGAGTATAAATTCTGGGAATTATACCTTTTTCTTCTCGGGGGTCAGTGTATATAGAATCCAGGAACGCAGAGTTTTCTAACTGCAAATTAGAGGGTCTACCTTGGTAGCGCATACCATGGTGTAGCTGTATGTATTGGAAATGATGACCCTTCAGCCCAGGGAATTCCCGCAGAAGTTGAGGATATGGCTTTAGGACAGAGCCTGTATTTGGGTAAGTAATCTAATTCCCGATCTCTCCCAGACTGGGAGTTTAGGCACATTGGCTAGATCAGTATAAAAGCAGAGGCAGAGATGCCAAGTTATCCCCAGCATGGGCCTGACCTCTTTCCAGACTTTCATTAGTAGCTGCACTGTGGGGAATTTAGCTGGGACCCTAGGAAACCCCATTTCCATATGAGATAGGGCAGTGTAAGTTGTATCAGGGCCTAGAAGTAAACCCTTGGAAGAATCTTCAACTGTCTCAAGATCCCAACCTGTGAAATGTTGTAGTTGGGCTGCATAATCGTACATTAGTGGACATGGAACAGCCATTCCACCTTGATCCTTACGGAGCTGCAGGGTGGCAAGCTTAGTGCGCACCACTCCGCCCCTCCAGATGAGGGCCCTAAACTGCAAATATATATGTCTGAACCAATACTGTGGTATCCAGACCAGGGTGTTATGTAGAATGTACAGTAATTGCGGAGCCCAAATCTTCTTTATGAGATTAATTACAGTAGGTTTATGATGACTTTCTGGAGAGTGTGCTTGGGAAATTCTTTAACTTCTTGCCGACCGCCCACTGTCAAAAGACGGTGGAGCGGTGCGGCTCTTGTGGGGGGTGGCCGTCGTATGACGGCGCTACCATTTTGGCCACTAGGGAGGACCTCGCTGGGGACCCAATGCGCGTGCCCGGCGGCCGCGATGTCCGGTAACTGAGCAGGACGTGGATCTGTATATGTAAACACACAGATCCACGTCTTGTCACTGGAGAGGAGACCGATAGTGTGTCCCTTGTACATAGGGACACTGATCAGTCCCCTCCCCCCACAGTTAGAATCACTAATATAGGGAACATATTAACCCCTGCAGCGCCCCCTGCAGTCACGATAAAAATCGCAGATCGCCGCCATTACTAGTAAAAAAAATAATAATAAAAATGTCATAAATCTATCCCCTATTTTGTAGACGCTATAACTTTTGCGCAAACCAATCAATATATGCTTATTGCGTTTATTTTTTTTTATTTTTTTACCAAAAATATGTACAAGAATACGTATCGGCCTAAACTGAGGAAAAAATGTGTTAATAAAAAAATTGGATATTTATTATAATTAAAAGTAAAAAATATTATGTTTTTTCAAACTTGTCCCTCTTCTTGTTTATAGCGCAAGAAATAAAAAACGCAGAGGTGATCAAATACCACCAAAATAACGCACTATCTGTGGGGAAAAAATTATAAAAATTTTATTTGGGTACAGCGTTGCATGACCGCGCAATTTCCATTCAAAATGCAACAGTGCTGAAAGCTGAAAAATGGCTTGGTCAGGAAGGAGGTGTTCGTGCCTGGTAGGCAAGTGGTTAAAAGCGGTTATTGAACTTCGGCAGTCTAAGCATCAGCACTACTTTATTGTTTTTCGAAAACCAGCTAGCATTACATTTAAAGTAACTTCCTGAACTCCCTATTAAAATGGTAACATTTCCAAATTAGAGCTGAAGGGTTCTTTATAGGCCCAGATAACCTTGTTTTACCAAAGAACCCAGCAATAATGCTCAAGACTAATGATTTTTTTTTTCTCTCTTTTTGCAGCTTGCTCCTGCTATGTACAGGGCACTAGAAAATGACAAGGACTCCCAAAGGGAGATGCTGCAGTTAGAGAGCAGGTTATTGGATCTGGAGGCCCAGGTATTATTTCAGGTGTATCAAAATTTACATTTTTGTATATCTAGGAAGGCGCTAACATTGTGGTGTTGTTTTTTTTTTTTTTTTTTTTTTTTCTATTTTATCATAGATCAGAAAGCTTCAGCTAGAGAAGGAACAGCAAAATATGTTATTAGAAACACTGCAACAAAAACACAAAGAACATCTGGAGCTTATAGAAAACGCACAAAGGTATGGCACAAGAAACATATAAAACCAAGAAATGCACAGCTAGAAAAAAGAGAAATATAAAAATAAACCTCTTATTAAGATGTGTACATCAATTTATTATTATATACTGTATTAACCACTTAAGCCCAGGACCAATTTGCAGCCAAAGGACCAGGCCCCTTCTTGTGATTCGGCACTTTTTTTTCCCACAAATAGAGCTTTCTTTTGGTGGTATTTGATCACCTCTGCGGTTTTTTATTTTTTGCGCTATAAACAAAAATAGAGCGAAAATTTTGAAAACATTTTTAATATTTTTTACTTTTTGCTATAATAAATATCCCCAAAAAATATATAAAAAAACATATTTTTTCCTCAGTTTAGGCCGATACGTATTCTTCTACATATTTTTGGTAAAATTGGCGATTATTGATTGGTTTGCGCAAAAGTTATAGCGTTTACAAAATAGGGGATAGTTTTATAGCATTTTTATTAATATTTTTTTTTACTAATAATGGCGGCGATCAGCGATTTTTTATTGTGACTGCGACCTAATGGCGGACACATCAGACATTTTTGACACATTTTTGGGACCATTGTCATTTATACAACAATCGGTGCTATTCAAATGCACTAATTCCTGTGTAAATGACACTGGCAGTGAAGGAGTTTACCACTAGGGGGAGGGGTTAAGTGTGTGTGTTTTTTTTTTTTTTTGTTTTTTTTTAACTGTAGGGGGGAGTGGCTTGGCATCTGATGTCAATGATCGTCTGTCCCGATGACAGGAAACAGACGATCAGTGTCAGTCGCACTAGGGATCACGGGGAGAGGTTTGTTTACACAGACCTCTCCTCATTCTTCAGCTCTGTAACCCGATCGCAGGACACCAGCGGCGATCGGGTCCATTGGTCCCGCGGCCACGAAGCTCAGGACCTGGTCGCGAGCGCGACCCACGGCTGGGCTCTTAAAGAGACACGTACAGGTACGTGATTGGGCCCAGCCGCGCCATTCTGCCGACGTATATCGGCGTGAGGCGGTCCTTAAGCGGTTAAAGTGATTGTAAATGATTACCTTGTAAAACAACCAATTCAGTTTAAAATAGAAATGAAATGCAAAACGTTTTTGTATAGATATAAAAAAACGTTTATAAATACCCTTTTTTTTTTTTTTTTTTTTTTTTTTTATAAGTGATCAAATCCCCTCTGTTCTCAGCTGCATAAGAGCTGGGGGGGGGGGGGGGGGGGGGGCAACCGCACACTGATCTGCTCTTCTTTTTTTTTTTTTTTTTTTTTAAATCAGATAGTTTTTATTGAATTTTAGAAACATACAACAGAACAGAAAACACAAACAATCATGTGCACGTAATTACACAATATGCAAGGCACATAAGTATATGAAAATAAATGCTGACCAAGTTACATTTCTATTGTTTTCAAAATATACTTCAGTCTAAGGCGCTTTTGGTTATCTATACGTTCAAAATCAGGTAGTGTGGACATTTAGCTTAGTTATTTGCATTACTATAGGTGTTATCAGTCTTACCAAGATATAGCAGTGTCTATCGATCTGCTCATTTAATGGCTGTGCAGCGGGGGCCTATCAGCACAAGTCTGATCATTGGAAGAGAGCATACTGCGTTCCCAGCATAGCTAGAAAACTGACCACGGTGGGCTCTCCTGCTTAGTGTTGTCAGTTTTTAATAGGAAAGCAAGGGGACCTGCAGGAACACCAGAGATTTCACACAAAGGAAGCAATATAAGGAGAACATGATACTTTCTCATACAAGTACATGGTACAGCAGGCACAGGAATATGAAGTGTTGGGGTAACAAACGCTTTAAGATGTGTAATAAGATGTGTACATCCATATACTCCTAAATAGTGCTGATATTACAAGGAAGAAAAATTAACACAGAAAATCCAAAGAAGTGCAGAAAATTTTTGTGATCCACATTGATATCAGCTCCTTCGCCATACAGTATATTCATGGTGCTGTGCCATCACCAACAGATAAAATGCACACTCACCAGACCGTGTTGCTGTCTAGATTATAGGACAGCATCATGCGTATACAAATGTCATCACTCTGCCAGGAGATCGCTGCTCCTCCATATGTATGTTCCACCAGGGATAAAGAATATTCACTTGTTCAGAGCATATATAAATTAATCCATCTCAATGGTAAACACATCCAGCCTGAAAATAAAAAGTTGGATGCTGACCATAGTGTAGTATGTCAGTTTATTAGAACATGCAAAGTAAAAATAACTTATGTCCTCAGACATAATAGACAGAAGCCACTGTTATCAGTCACTACAGAAAAAATGGCAGCCGGATCTCAGACTAGAAAAGTGCCACTGAATATGACTTGCATAACCTGTCACCACAATGTAGCAGCGGGACTTGCTCAATAGCTGTTTCACACGATAGCGTGTCTTCAGGAGCCTCCTTATACATCTCTCCTAATCTTTGACTACACAGTGAAAGAAGAAACAGCACACCAATTAGCTCATCTTTCTGCCACTCTGCTTTCTACTCCTATCAGCATGTGCCTTTCACTGCAGCACACTTTATAAATTTGTCTGCTTCCCCCTCCCCCTCTCTGAGCTCTGTTGTGCAAGAACTGCAAGATGCATCTGATGCAAAGTCAAATTCAGGTACTTAGACTGCTTGCATTCGAAAATATACAATTGATATATTAACCAGTTGCCAACCGTCTGCCCCATAGCAGTTTTACTGCTTCCGGGCGGCAGCAGGAGCATGTGTGTGTATATATACGTAATTCCAGACTTACGCTGATCTGTAGGTGCAGGAGACTCAATGTCCTCTGGCATCCGCCGATCATCGGCAATACACAGAGACTTGAAACAAGGCATATCTCAGATCTGACGGGGGAAGAAATGGATTCTGTGTTCCTGCAAAGCAGGGATTCAAATCCATTACATCCCCTAGTAAAAGCAGCATACAGTTAACACACAAACACTGGCTGGGCATACAGTTAACCACTTGATTGTCCTAGATAACCCCTTCCCAGCCAATGTCATTAGTACAGTGACAGGGCATATTTTTAGCACTGATCACTGTATTAGTGTCACTGGTTACAGGTAAAGTGTCAGAATATCTGCGCAATATCGCAGTCCCGCTATAAGTCACTGATTGGCACCATTACTAGTATTGTAAAAAAAAAATATATATATATATATATATATATATATATATATATTATATATAAAATCTCTATCCCATAGTTTGTAGCCGCTATAACATCCACGTAAACCAATCAATATACGCTTGTTGTGATTTTATATTTCTTTTTTTACCAAAAACATGTAGCGGAATACATATTTGCTTAAATTTATGAATAAATTCTATTTTTTTTTTTTTGGATGTTTTATAACGGAAATTAAAAAAGTGTTTTTTTCAAAATTGGCATCACTGGCACACCTAAAAGACAGGAAGTCCCCCTCTATATAACCCCTCCCATACAGGAAGTACCTCAGTTTTTTGTTTTTTTTTGCCACTGTCTTCAAGGTGATGGTCACGATGGAGTAGTGCTCTATACTATGATTAAGTCTTGGTGGAAGGTCCTGCTAAGATCAAGGGACTATGCATTCGGATCCATTCAAGGTGGCAAAAGAAGGCCAAGACGAATGGTACCCGAGCCTCAAGGAAAAAGAAGTAAAAGAGGTTTTGCCTGTAATGCGTCTCTTTTGGGGTGCTGGACCCTGGGAGCCGGACCCTTGGACAGCCAAAGGCGGTCCTGGCAGGGTGCTGTACAGGTCCAAGGGTGTGGACCCCAAGGTTAAGGTGGACCCGGTCCTTGAAGGTCCACAAGAGACCTGACCCACCGAAGATTGGATCTAGCTGTGTATTCCAGCAGTATCCTGCAGCAGGAATGTTATTTTTAATTTTTTTTTTAAAGAACCCCCAAAAAAGGAACACGTATGTTTTGAATGAATGAATGAGTGACTTTTGTATATCGCTACCTATGCGAAACGGAATCTTCTCAGGGTGCTTTTGCAGCCTGTGTCCATCTACGGTATAGCGCGGTCCTTTGCCCCATTGGGTCCTGACACGCTTACAAACGCATACACATACAACATCCATATATGTGGCCAATTTTTCAATGTTATTCCATCCTGCCTTACCGTCACTAAATTTAATGGTTTGGCTATTGAGGCCCAGATTTTAAAGGATCAAGGGCTTTCTGGTTCTATTATGACTACCTTGATAAATGCGAGGAAACTAGCTTCCAGGGCCATGTATTATAAAATTTGGAAGTCCTATATTTCTTGGTGAGAGACCAAAGAATGGCATCCCCAAAAGTATGTCATAGGTAGAATTATTGCTTTCTTACAGTTGGGGGTAGAAATGAAGCTGGCCTTGAGCAAAATCAAGGGTCAGATCTGGGCCTTATCTGTATTTTTTTCAAAGACCAATTGCTTCGCATTTAAATCTAGTCTTGATGGTTTTTGCAAAGACGGCCCTTTGAGCCTATTGGTTTTCCTGGTCGCAGTGACCTCAGCAAGGAGAGTGTCAGAGTTGGCAGCCTTTTCTTGTAAGGAGCCATATTTAATTATTCATCAGGACAAGGTGGTGTTGCGTCTTCATCTGATTTTTCTGCCTAAGGTGGTGCCCAGCTTTCACCTGAACCAAGATGTCACTCTGCCTTTCTTTTTCCCAGAACCTCGTTCTGTGGAGGAGAAATTTTTTCATTCTCTCGATGTGGTGAGAGCTGTCAGTCGATCTGAAAATGACAGCCCAGATGTGGAAGACCGACTCTTTGTGCTACCAGAAGGGCCCAGGAAAGGCCAGGCAGCATCAAAATCGACTATTTCACAGTGGATTCGCCAGATTATAATTCAGGCTTATGGGTTGAAAAGGAGAGTTCCACCCTTTCGGGTAAGAGCGCACTCTACCAGAGGAGTAAGTGCCTTATGGGCAGTGCGTCATCAAGCCTCTATGGCTCAGATTTGCAAGACCACAACTTGGTCATCAGTACATACATTTACTAAATTTTATCAGATGGCTGTAAGGCGGCAGGAGGATGCTGCGTTTGGGCGAAGTGTGCTGCAGGCAGCAGTCTAGATCAGCCTTTCTCAACCTTTTCAACACAGAGGAACCCTGGAAATAATTCTCTGGTCTTTGGGGAACCCCTGCTAAAAATGAAAAATCTACAACTTCTCATACATTAGTGTGATGGTCAAAGAGAAGAATGCTTCTTACACTTGTGGTTATTGGGAAGAATTACCCTCTTATGCCTCGTACACACGAAGGGACTATCCCGCGGGACAATCCCCTCGTGTGTGGGCGTCGGCTGACTTTTTGGCGCCAAAAGTCCGGCGGACTAGGTTTTAAGTTTTGTTTTAAAATTATCCGCTGGACTTGGCAGTCCGGCGGACAATCCCGCCGTTAGTAGGCTAGTCCGTCGGACTTTTGAAATGAACGGACTTGCCGCTAATCGGAAAGTCCGTTCATTTAGCACGTGACTTCAGGTATACGTAGCTAGCGTAGGCAGTGAATGCCGCCGCGCTAGCCCCGTCACCTGGCATGGATTTAAAGGGACTCCCCACGCCCCATGGTGACCCCGCCCCCTTGTGATGTCACAGTCCCAGCATCCTCCGGGACTGTGACATCACAAGGGGGCGGGGTCACCATGTGACATGAGCATGTGACCCTGTCCCCTTGTCCCTATATAAGTCCCAGCACAGCGCGGCTCTGGCATTCCGGCCAGAGAGAGCGACGTGTCAACATCGGAAGAAGAAGAAGAAGAGGAGGAGGAAGAAGAAGAAGAAGGCGGCGCAGAAAGCGACGACAGCGGCAAGAACAGAAGAGACCCCGGAAGACCCCGAAGGCGGATCGAGACCCCCAGACGGCGGCGACGACTAAGACGGTAGCCGGACTTCTCCGCTCGGTAAAAGAGCTAGGTAAATGGCGGAGGAGTCCGGCGAGAAGACCCCCAAGACGGAAGAAGACCCCCGGAGCAGTGCAATAAAATATTTTTTCAAAATTGTGTGGTTTTTTACTTTACATTTTACACCTTAGGTGAATGGGTAGGGGTACATCGTACCCCATACTAATTCACATAGGGTGGGGGGCCAGGATCTGGGGGCCCCCTTATAAAAGGGGGCTCCCAGATTCCGATAAGCCCCCCCGCCCGCAGACCCCAACAACCAATGGCCAGGGTTGTCGGGAAGAGGCCCTTGTCCTCATCAACATGGGGACAAGGTGCTTTGGGATGGTGGGGCGCACGGCCCCCCTTTCCCCAGGGCACCCCCCATGTTGAGGGCACGCGGCCTGGTACGGCTCAGGAGGGGGGGGGGCGCTCGCTCGTCCCCACCCCTTTCCTGGCCTGCCGGGCTGCGTGCTCGGATAAGGGTCTGAGATGGATTTGGGGGGGACCCTTTAAATCCATGCCAGGTGACGGAGCTAGCGCGCCGGCATTTACAGGCCTACCTGAAGTTACGTTCTGAATGAACGGACTGCTCCGTGTGTGGGCAAGTCCGTTCATTTTCAAAAGTCCCGCGGACTTTGTCCAGCGGATTGTCCGCCGGAGAAGTCCGGGCGTGTGTGGGCAAGTCACACGCTCGGAAAGTCCGGCGAAGCCCCACTGGAAAGTCCGGCGGATTGTCCGCTGGACTAGGTCCGGCGGACAAAGTCCGAACGTGTGTACGCGGCATTACAGATAACTAAAAAGATCACTGGTGTCCTTGAGAACTTACCTGAGAGGCAAAAATTGACCATTGCTCAGGGAACCCCTAGCAACCTCTAGAGGAACCCAAGGGTTACACGGAACCCTGGTTGAGAAACCCTGGTCTAGATCCTCATGCCTGCTGGCGGCCTGCTTTGTATGTGTCTCCCTCCCCTCAGGGGCATTGCTTTGGGACGTCCCAGATAGTAATTACTATGGCTGCTCTGTGTCCCGTGATGTACGATAAAGAAAATAGGATTTTTTTTTCTACAGCTTACCTGTAAAGTCCTTTTCTTGGAGTATACACAGACACAGAGGCCCCTCCCCTCTTTACTGGGATATTCATTGCTTTGCTACAAAACTGAGGTACTTCCTGTTTTGGAGGGGTTATATAGAGGGGACTTCCTGTCTTTTTGGTGTGCCAGTGTCCATTCACCTATAGGTGGTGTATAACCCAGATAGTAATTACTATGGCTGCGCTGTGTCCCGTGATGTGCTCCAAGAAAGGGATTTTACAGGTAAGCTGTAGAAAACAATCCTATTATGCTTAATTGATGTTCTCCCTGCAAGTCATTTTGTTCCTTTTGTGCAATATAATAGAAATGTTACCTCAAATGATTGCTCCAGCCTCCTCTTCCTAGATCGGTATGACAGGAACTGGATACTTTTTGCTTTTTCATTGTCATGCAGCTCCGTGCACTCCTTTAGTTATTGTACAGGGCTCTGTGCCTTGGTAAGGTGTCCTGTAGCTGGCTGATGAAAAAAAAACTTAGATCGCCGTACATACACATCTGACGTTAGTGCGGCTATTGTGTTCTGACAGTGGGACTGCCGCCCTTTCCCCACCAGAACACACGAGGAGCGCCACACAGACTGAAAATTGTACGGTTCCTGCCAAACTGACCGTTTTCAGCCTGTGTGCACCTAGCTTTAGTCTCCTAGTCTGGCAATTGTTTTAGATTGACAGCAGCTCCTGTTTGGCATACCACTGTCAATAAAGATTTTTTATCGTACATAATGGGACACAGAGGTATGGTAAGTAATAACTATGTGGGTATATAGGCCACCTTTAGGTGATGGACACTGGCACGCCCTAAGACAGGAAGTTAATTTCCTATATAACCCCTCCCATTACTGGGAGTTCCTCAGTTTTTTTTGAGAGTGTCTTAGGTTTTGGTCACGAGTAAAGATGTGCTATGCAGAGGCTCCACTGGAGTAATCCTTGCTGGAGCAAGCTTTGCAACCGGATCCATTCAAAGTACCATTGAGGCCAAGGTGGATGGTACCCGGGCCTCATGGTGGACAGTTCAAGAGGTAAACCTCAGGGTCAACCCCAGGGACAGAAGAAGTCCTGGGGAAGGAAACCTGTAAAACAGAATGCTAAAGCCTCTTTATGAAGGGGCGCACCCGCGATTGGGGGGGGGGGGGACTTCTGCAGTTCTCAAGGATCTGGCAGGAAACATTTCGGGACAGATGGGTGGTCTCCACAGTAGCTCTAGGTTACAAACTAGAGTTCCGAGTTCAAACATCCCCAAAGATCCAGAGAAAAAGAAGTCTCTTTCAAGCATTAGACCGGCTTTTGTCACAAAAAGTGATCATGGAGGTCCCCATGGAAGAGCAGGGGTTGGAGTTTTATTCAAACCTCTTCATGGTGCTAAAACCAAATGGAGATGTCAGACCCATTCTAGATCTCAAGGATCTGAACCAATTCCTAAATATCCGCTTGTTTCGCATGGAATCAATCAGATCAGTAGTCTCCATCCTGCAAGGAGGAGAGCTTTTGGCATCAATCGACATCAAGGATGCATACCTGCATGTGCCTATTTTCCCTGCTCACCAGAAATATCTATGTTTCACTGTAGAAGAGCTCCATTTTCAGTTTGTGGCTTTGCCTTTTGGTCTAGCCACTGCACCCTGGGTGTTTTACAAAAGTCCTGGCCCCTCCTCTGGCCAGACTAAGGGCCCAAGGTATAACAGCTATTGCATACCGAGATGACCTGTTCTTGATAGACAGGTCAGTCACCACAGTCAACTATCTGGAAGACCTAGGTTGGATCCTCAACCTAGAGAAGTCTTCCTTAAAACCATTTAAAAAGGCTAGAATACTTAGGTCTGATCATAGATACAGACCAAAAAACAGTATTTTTGCCCCCAGCAAAGATCAGCGCCATAAAGGAGCTGGCCCTGGTTGTCAGGGCAAAGAAGGACCCTCATATTCGCCTTAGTTTTTAGGGAAGATGGTGGCTTTGTTTGAAGCCGTTCCCTATGATCAGTTTCATTCAAGACTGCTGCAAAACGGTATCCTATCCGCTTGGAACGAAAAGGTCCAAGCCTTAGACCTCCCAATGCATCTGTCTCCAAAGGTGCGCGGGAGCCTCAGTTGGTGGTGGTTAACCAAGAATCTGCAGAAGGGGAAATCCTTCATACCAGTTACATGAAAAGTGGTAACAGATGCCAGTCTTTCGGGTTGGGGAGCGTCCTGGAAGAGGCGACTGCCCAGGGGAAATGGTCCAGAACCGAAACGACCTAGCCCATCAATATTCTAGAGATCCGGGCAGTGCGCTTGGCCCTGAGAACCTGGACATTCAGATTGCAGAATTGTCCTGTCAGGATCCAATCTGACAATGCCACGGCAGTGGCCTATATCAATCACCAGGGGGGGCACAAGAAGGCATGCGGCCCAGAGAGAGTTGAACCATATCCTAACTTGGGCAGAAAACCATGTTCCTTGCCTATCGGCAGTTTTCATTCTAGGAATAGAAAATTGGCAGGCAGACTACTTGAGTCGCCAGCAGTTGTTCCCGGGGGAATGGTCCCTTCACCCCGATATCTTCCTGGCTATATGCCGAAGATGGGGATGTAGACCTATTTGCATCCAGGTTCAACAAGAAGATCGACAACTTTGTGTCAAGGACAAGGGATCCACTCGCATGCGTGACAGATGCGTTGGTGACCCCGTGGGATCAGTTTTCACTGATTTATGCATTCCCTCCTATTCTGCTGCTTCCACGACTTCTTCTGTGGCCCAGAAGATCTTGGTATGCAGAAATCGTAAAGATGGCAGTAGGGGACCAATGGACCCTACCACCACGTCTGGACCTGCTCTCGCAGGGTATGGTATTCCATCCTACCTTACAAAAGCTAAATTTAACAGTTTGTCTATTGAAACCCACATTCTGAGGAAGCGTGGGCTGCCAGGATCAGTTGTAGCTACCTTGATTAATGCAAGGAAGCCGGCCTCCAGAGTCATATATTATAGAGTCTGGAAGGCATATGTTTCCTGGTGTGAATCCAGGGGTTGGCATCCTAGAAAGTATGTCATAGGTAGAATCCTTGCCTTTCTGCAAATGGGGTTAGAGATGAAGCTGGCCTTGAGTACTATCAAAGGCCAGGTCTCGGCCTTATCGGTATTGTTTCAATGGCCACTTGCTTCACATTCTTTGGTTCGTAGCTTTATACAGTGGGTAACACGCCTTAATCCACTGGTTAGAGCACCCCTGAGCCCTTGGGACTTGAATTTAGTTCTGTCGGTATTACAGAAACAGCCTTTTGAGCCGATACGACATATTCCCTTGGTCTTTTTGACAAGGAAATTTGTTTTTCTGGTAGCCATATCTTCTGCAAGAAGGGTATAAGAGTTGGCTGCTCTTTCTTGTAAAGAGCCATATTGAATTATTGACAAGTATAAGGTAGTATTGCATCCTCATCCTAACTTTCTACCGACGGTAGTGTCAGGTTTTCATCTAAACCAGGATATTGTTCTACCTTCATATTTTCCTGAACCTTGTTCTACGGAGGAAAAAATCGCTACATTCGCTGGATGTAGTGGGAGCAATCAAGGTCTACTTGAAAGCGACTGCTCAGATTCGAAAAACAAATGTTTTTTGTTTGTGCTGCCTGAAGGTCCTAGGAAAGGACAGGCAGCAGCAAAATCTACTATTTCTAAGTTGATCCAGCAAATAATTGTTCAAGGTTATGGTTTGAAGAGGACGATTCCACCTTTTCAAATTAAAGTGCATTCTACCAGGGCTGTTATTGCTTCGTGGGCAGTGCATCACCATGACTTCATGGCTCAAATCTGGAAGGCCGCAACTTGGTCTTCAGTCCATACATTCACTAGATTCTATCAGGTGGATGTAAAAAGGCATGAGGATATCGCCTTTGGGCGCAGTGTGCTGCAGGCTGCAGTATAGGTCCTCAAGTCTGATGGCGCCCTGTTTTGTTTGTGTCTCCCTCCCCTCAGATAGCATTGCTCTGGGACATCCCACATAGTTATTACTATGGCTCTGTGTCCCATGATGTACGATAAAGAAAATGGCTTACCTGTAAAATCCCTTTCTTGGAGTACATCACGGGACACAGAGGTCCCTCCCCTCTTTGGTTACATGTATATTGCTTTGCTACAAAACTGAGGAGGTACTCCCAGTAATGGGGGGGGGGGGGTTATATAGACAGTGAACTTACTGTCCAGTGTCCATCACCTAAAGGTGGCCTATATACCCGCATAGTTATTACTGATGTACTACTGATGTACTCCAAGAAAAGGATTTTACTAGTAAGCTGCTATAAAAATCCTATTTTTCAGACCCTGCCTTAGCGCTAGGGAGAGAAGAGAGGTCTTAGCAGTCGTGATTGCCGCTAAACTTTTTGGGGAAAAGTTTTTACACTGCTTTTTTTAATGTTCAACTACACTCTACAGGCATTTTTAGAGGATGTATAAGATTTGCAATGATCAATAACTTTACAGAAAATTTTAAGAATACAGAGCTGCGTTCATTTGTGTCTTTTATAGCTACCTGGAGTTCAGTGTAACCTAACTAGTTTTAAAATGTATGCTTTTAAATTTTTATGTATCCTAGCCATAATAAAAAAAAGCTCACCTCCCCTCCCTTTCCAGGCCTGCTGGGCTGCATGCACGGATAAGGGTCTGGTATGAATGTTGGGATTGGACTTCATGCCATATTTTTATTTTTTTTTGTTTTATGCCACCTATTTTGATTAAAAAACAAGCAGGGATGACGGCAGGGATGAGTCACTGGTTGTTAGAACGCTTATGCCCCTTACACGCGGTCGGACATTCCGACCACAAAATCCGTCTGATTTTTGTCAGACACATGTGCTCACACAGTTGGACAAAGTTGTCGGAAAATCCAATCGTTCCGAACGAGGTGACGTACAACATGTACGACGGGACTACGTAGAATAGCCAAATAGCTTTAGTCCTTTTAGCTTTAGGAAATTCCGACGGAAAAAGCCCGCTAGAGCCCACACACGATCGGATTTTCCAAAAACATAATCCGATCTGACTTTTTCCATCGGAATATCCTATCCGACCGTGTGTATGGGGCATAAGGCTGAGTTCACACTGGTGCGATGCGGGAAATCCTACGATTCAGTGCCAGTTCCCGCATCGCACCTGAATCGTACACTGGTTCACACTGCCCTCTGCAAACAGCTGGTCGTGTCAATGTAAAGTTAATGACATCCCCAGATCAGTTCGCAGATCACAGGGCGAACTGTCAAATGGTGAAGGAATCGGATCCGATTCCAGTGCGGACCAAAAAATGCATAATTTTGGTGTGAATGCGATGCAATTTCAGTCATTCGCGTCACACAGACATCGCATGTGATCTGCACAGCAATGCGGTGTGAATCACATGTGATGTCTGTCATCGCACAAGTGTGAACCTAGACTGATGGGTGTCTGCACCTAACAGTGCAAAAATAAACGTATTTAGGTCCGCTTTTATTTTTTTAAACAAAACTAAAATGGAGACTTAGGATAAAAAGTGCAAGGGGCGGGACTTTGAGGCACACGGAAGCATAGACAAAAATAGTAAAAAGCAGGTTTTAATGATTTCAAATTATCATACTATTATTAAATAATATCAATTATTTAAACATTATTGCATATATATTAGTGTTATCAATTGCATCTAATTACACATTCCAACATGGACTTAATAGTAAAAAAAGACTTTATATTCGATGACAGCTGTTATATGCAGGTATGTGACACATTAAAGTGTCACTTGTGAAATTTACGAGGATAGTAAGAGGAAGTCGGGAAGGAACGTGCCATACTGTATTGAAGAATGTTTACGTAAAACGGTAGTTGTTGGCTCTACGCGTTTCGTGACCTTTAAGTCACTCGTCAGGAGCAAGACCGCAGTGATGATCTAAGAGTAGAGAAAACAGCCCTATTTTGAATAGTCTGAAAAAAGTGGGCAAATGTACAATATGCAGTACCCCCCACATACATATGCACAATTAGACCACAAACTTACATATATATGCCCGCGCAGAGGCTGCGTGACAGCCGGTAGTCAAGCGGGCCAAAAATGCCATGGCCAGGGGTTGAGGGATCAGGACCGGGCGATACTCAAGAGGCACACACGAACCCTCCAGCGAGTCGATATGTGAGATGTGACTAAAATTGAAATCTTGAAAATTGGGTGATTTGAGATAAAGGATCAAAAAAAGCAAACCACAGAATTCTTAGTGTAAAAAATGGGTACGTATTAAAAAACAGAAAGTGAGACAAAAAACTTTGTTTTTATTAAAGAGGTGATAAAATACCACCAAAAGAAAGCTCTATTTGTGGGGACAAAATGATAACAATTGTATCTGGGTACAGTGTTGTATGACCGCGCAATTGTCAAAGTGTGACAGCGCTGAAAGCTGAAAAATGGCCTGGGCGGGAAAGGGGTGAAAATGCACTGTATTGAGATGGTTAAACGGTACAGAAACGGTACATCTACAGAAAAACCAGTGTTAAAGACCATGTCAGTCATATTGGAAAACAATAGTTTGATAGTGCATAATATCTGTATATTGCACAGAGTATACGGAGATGAAGAGTAAAAAATAAGATGAAGGATAAGCAGGGAATTTAGGGGAAAGAGTCAGGCTGAGGAAGGGAAATAAAAGAACAAAAAATTTAAAAAAAAACAGTAAACATAGATTTGAACCTGAATACTTTTAAAGGCAAACTCAATGGTAGATTCAATCATATATAGTTGTCTGATTTTTTTTTTTTTTAGATTTTAAATTGTTTATCAGATATTTCCACCAAGCTGTCTGATAAATTATGTCTAATGTGGAATGATTAAGTGAAGACTACAAATAGGACTTTCTTATGTCATTGTTAATACGGGGAAGACACCGGCAGCTTGGAGAAATCTAAGCAATGGATCCTGACAGGAACTCAACTAACTTGTTGAATTTTTGTAAAAAACATTTATAAAGCAGCTGTTTGGCCTTACCACATCCATACTGCTGCTAAAAAAAAAGCATTGTTATAAAGCACAGGAGTCTGATTCAAGCGCATCCCCATTCATTTTAAAGAATGCAATACAAAATGGAGGTCGAAACCTGTCAGTGTCATGTAACCATCCTCTCCTTCTATTACATAGTATTATTTGTCCCAAAACATTAGCCTGTGATGCCTGTTACTTTATCTGAATAAAGGGCAAGTCTATCACTATACCAAGGAGTGCTGGTAAAGATCCTTATTTTCTTATGATTGTATGGTGGTGCCATCCACCAATTCACTACAGTGTCCTACACAAAGTGTGGGCGAGCCTGTAAGGAGTGCGATGGACACTTTAACTCCCGGCATAGTGTGAAGTAAACTCAGCATTACTATTGGAGCACAGATGGTGATATCGCCATTGTTAATGGCCCCCTCAATGACTGGGTAGAGTTGACCATTAATATTTCTGTGTTCAGATAATTTTCTTACATTGCTGATATTTTTTTTTTATACCATATATTCACAGAAATCGCTTGAAGCTGGTGGAGGATTCTGCCAGCCAAAGGGAGGAACGCCTGCAGAAAGAGAACCAGGAGCTTTCCTCGCAATACCTTGCCCGCTGCCAGAGTGCAGAAAATGATAAAGCGGAACTCTTAGCCCAATACCAGCGTAAGTTGACAGAGTTCCAGCAGGAAAAGGACAAGGATATGGAACGCATTAGGGAGCTGCAGAGGTGAGTAGCCAGGCTTGGGATTATCTTTATCCTAGCTAGTATGAGAATTATCAGCATTCTTTTATGTGTCCACCTTCCTGCAGGTTGTCTGTCCAGGAAATGTGCCGAGACCACGAGGAGCAGCTGCAGCGACTAAAGCGGCTGAAAGATCAGGAAATTGATGCAGTGACCAGTGCTTCATCACAGACAAGGTTATCTAGTTCTACTGCTTAATAATTCATGTGCAGAAATGCATTTTCACTTATGATGCTGTGTTCTTCAGATAAGGGATGTAGCCAGTCTTTTCTGGATCCTAATGTGAAATGACTGGTTGGGCTCTATAACAAGGCCAACATCTACTGCACACAAACCTGCCTCTCAGTGTGATTAATATGTCAATGTGAAAATGTTTTAAAGTGAAAAAAACATGACCATTCTGCTTTCGCTGGTGCAATAATCTAAATGAGACAAATGTTTTTTTTTTTTTTTCATACATCATGGGACACAAAGTCAGGCTAATATTCATTACCTGCTGGGTTATACTCCATCTCCAGGTGAATGGACACTGGTAGACCAAAGGTCTTTAGACAGGAAGTGATCCCCTATATAACCTCTCCCACACAGGAAGCACTTCAGTTTTTTTACCAGTGTCTGCATGGTGGACGGCACGGTTGGTTTGTGTTCTCTGAACTCAAGGTCTCTAGTCCCACAAATGCCGCGTACACACAAAGGGACAATCCCGCGGGATTATCCTCTGGACTCAAGTCCAGCGGACAATCCCCTCGTGTGTGGGCGTCGGCGGACTTTTTGGCGCCAAAAGTCTGGCGGACTAAGTTTTGTTTTAAAATTATCCGCTGGACTGGGCAGTCCAGCGGACAATCCCGCCGTTAGTAGGCTAGTCCGCCGGACTATTTAAAATGAACGGACTTGCCGCTCATCGGCAAGTCCGTTCATTTAGCACGTGACTTCAGGTTACGTAGCTAGCGTAGGCAGTAAATGCCGCCGCGCTAGCTCCGTCACCTGGCATGGATTTAAAGGGAATCCCCACGCCGAAAAAAAAAAACGGCGTGGGGGTCCCCCCCAAATCCATGTCAGACCCTTATCCGAGCACGCAGCCCGGCAGGCCAGGAAAGGGGTGGGGACGAGCGAGCGCCCCCCCCCCCCCCCTCCTGAGCCGTACCAGGCCGCGTGCCCTCAACATGGGGGGTGCCCTGGGGAAAGGGGGGCCGTGCGGCCCCCCCCCCACCCCAAAGCACCTTGTCCCCATGTTGATGAGGACAAGGGCCTCTTCCCGACAACCCTGGCCGTTGGTTGTCGGGGTCTGCGGACGGGGGCTTATCGGAATCTGGGAGCCCCCTTTTATAAGGGGGCCCCCAGATCCCGGCCCCCCACCCTATGTGAATGAGTATGGGGTACGATGTACCCCTACCCATTCACCTAAAGTGTAAAATGTAAAGTAAAGAAACCACACTTTTGAAAAAATAATTTATTGCACTGCTCCGGGGGTCTTCTTCCTTCTTGGGGGGTCTTCTCGCCGGACTCCGCCATTTACGTAGCTCTTTTACCGAGCGGAGAAGTCCGGCTACCTTCTTCGTCGTCGCCGCCGTCGTTTGGGGGTCTCGATCCGCCTTCGGGGGTCTTCCGGTGTCTTCCGGGGTCTCTTCTGTTCTTGCCGCTGTCGTCGCTTTCTGCGGACTGTCGCTTTCTTTCTCTCGTTTGTTCAGCGGACTGTCCGCCGGAGAAGTCCGGGCGTGTGTGGGCAAGTCCACACGCTCGGAAAGTCCGGCGAAGCCAGCTGGAAAGTCCGGCGGATTGTCCGCTGGACTAGGTCCGCCGGGAAAAGTCCCGCACGTGTGTACGCCGCAAAACGGTTCTTAAATGAATCAAGGGATTGACCGATTGGATCCATTTTACACAGGCTTTAAATGCTTAGATAAATGGTACCCGAGCCTTACAAAGAATCAAGATCCTGCAAGGTTTTGCCTGCAATGCCGCCTCTGGGCGCCGGACCCTGAGAAGTGGAATCATGGACACTACAGCGCTAAGGCATTCCTGCAGGGTGCTGTACAGGTCAGAGGGAGTGGACCCTAAACATGAAAAGGGTACCCAGTCCTTGAAGGCCCTTAAGTGACAGGAACCCACCGTGATGGGTGAAATTTGGGCTCTTAGTTTCTAAGCTGCCCTGTGTTTGGACGGGTAAGTGAAACCCCTTTTACTTATTATTGTGGGGTGTCCCAGTGATTGTAACAATCAGTCAAGCTAGCTAGAGGCTGGACACCTGTGTGCGGTGACCATACGGGGGGAGTTTTGGGCTAGCTTTGGGTGTTTGCAAAGTGTACCTTTTTATTACTTGTGTCTGGCTGTTTTTTTCCTGTATTATGGCGCACAACGGTGTGCCATTTCGCCTTGGTTCACCAGGGCACATGTGCGTTCACATGAATGCTGCTGTGCTCAGCAGTTGTTGTTTGGCGGCCATGGCACACATGCATTCGCAAAAGCGCCGCTGGACTAAGCAGTTTGTTTGACGTCCATGGCGCATGCAGCTTCGCCGCACATGCGCAGTTGCCTTTATCTGGGTGTACAAAGTGTCATACGCGAATACAGCCACACCCGTTCCTTGGAACCACTCACGTACATACACACGCATGCACAGAACGCTCCGGCGCACAGCCAGCTTATTAAAGCTCTATATGCCAAGCATGCAGTGCTTCCAGAAGGCAGCTGTGGGACACAGAGCAGACTCTGAACAGGCACTTGTAGCGGTTAATTTCTCCTTGCCCGGGTCACGTGAGTCACCAAGTGTTGCTTGGTAGGCTAAGGTGCTTAGCAGAATTGTTGCATAGGGGCTTGGTGAGTCCTATTAAAGGGTCTCCCTTCTGAGGTGTTTTAATACTACACCCAAGTACTCTCTCTTTTTGTGGCTAGTAAATGTCTTCAAAAAAGAGGAGTGGGACTAACACTACAGGAAAGGGCACACCTATGTCGTCGGTAGTTCCTGATGAACCTAGTCGTATCCCTAGTGTTGTATCCTTTGAGGGAACAGAGGCTTCTGGGCAATCTGAGCCACTGCACCTATCTGGTATTGTGCCTATAGTCAACGCTGTTGCCTCACCCTTTATCACCAAGGATGAACTGTCCTCAGCCCTAGCTTGGGTAGAGCACAGGATTTCTTTGGCCAGTTCAGCTATTCAGCCAGCTGTTGCAGCAATTGGTATCTGCCAGTCCTAAAGGATCAGGTCAAATGGCCTAATAGGCTGAACCAGGAGGATGATCTGCCTGAAAATAAAACAGATATTCCTCGAGCGCTGTGTTTTGCTGTTGACACCTTTTAAAAGGATTCAATACAGCAGGTTTCTAGTTTGGCTCTCCTGTCTGTACATATGCGTAGACTTTGTTGGGCTTAAAGTGATTGTAAGGGTTTGTTTTTTGTTTTTTTTTAAATAACAAACATCATACTTACCTCCACTGTGAAGCTCGGCGGCTCTCGTGGCTCCTCCCTACATCAGATAACCCCCTAGGAGAAGCGCTCTCCTGAGGGGGTTACCTTGTGGGCACGCTCCCGAGTCCAGCATTCGGCGTCCATAGCCGCTGAATGTATGACTCAGCACCCGCGTCATTGGATTTAATTGACAGCAGCAGGAGCCAATGACTGTGCTGCTATCAATCTATCCAGTCAAGAGCCGAGAAACCCAGGCAGAGGGACAGCGCGTCCCCGCCGGGTCAAGTTCCAGGGCTCAGGTAAGTAAGATGGGGGGGCTGAGGGGGCCGGTCACTGCCAGGTATTTTTTCACCTTAGTGCAAAGCTTTGCAACCCCTTTAAGAACTGGTCAGCCGAGCTTCCTTGTGAAAAGTTATTGGCAGCTTTCCCTTTTCATGGGGAATGTTTATTTGGTGATCATTTGGACAAATATATCCAAAAGAGGGAAGAGTTCTCTACCTCCTGTGAAGAAAAGCACCAGGCGTCCCTCATTTAAAACTTCAGGGACTGCTTCCTCAAATGTCTCAGCGCCAAGGCCCCAAGGCCAGGGCCAGAAAAAGCCCTGGGTCCAAAATTCTTCTAAACCCAGCACCAAGCTCTCCCTTTGAGGGGACACCCCCACTCCATCGGGTGGGGGGAAGGCTGCTGCACTTTGCGGACATTTGGAGAAAGATAATTCAGGATGAGTGGGTCACCTCAATTATATCCCGCGGTTACGAGCTGGAGTTGTGGGGGGTTCCCCCTTAGAGGTTTTTAAGATCCAGCGTTCCCTCGAATCCTCCAAAAAGAGACTTATTGCTTCAGGCACTACATAGTGCATCAAGGAGTGATTGTACAGGTTCCTGTATCCGAAAGCGCAAACCTGTTTTACGGTTTATAAACCAAACATGTCACAAGGCCCATTTTTGGACCCAAGATCCCTGAACCAGTATCTACTAATCCAGTCCTTTTGGATGGAGTCTGTCCGCTCAGTTGTAGCCTCTCTCCAGATGGAAGACTTTTTAGCCTCCATCGATATAAAAGACGCGTATTTACATGTACCTATCTTTCAGCTTCCTCAGAGGTTCCTGCGTTTGCAGTAGAGTAACGTCCTTTTCTGTTTGTGGCTCTACCGTTTGGGCTTGCTACAGCTCCCTGGGTGTTCACAAAGGTCCTAGCACCAGTACTGGGTCTTTTAAGGGCCCAATGGATCTTGGTGCTTGGGTATCTGGATGACCTGCTCAGAGATCACTCATTACAGGCTCTAGAACCGAGCATAATATGCACAGTGCGGGATTTGAAAAGCTTAGGCTGGATCAGAAATACTGAAAAGTAGACCTTGAGCTGGTTTCAAGGCTGAAAGTATTTAGGTCTGATCCTAGATACGGTCCAAGCAAGAGTATTCTTTCCACCCGCAAAGATCTGTGCCCTAAAGAATCAGTTGCGTCAGATAAGGGGCACCAGACAACCCTCCATTCGGCTCTGTATGAGTCTTCTAGGGAGGATGGTATCCTCCTTCAAGGCGGTAACCTATGCCCAGTTCCATTCCAGGCCTCTACAACAAGACAACAAGACATCTTGTTGGCTTGGAACAGGAGAGGACAAGCCCTGGATTTTCCCATGTTCTTATCTCCTCGGGCACACTTAAGCCTAAACTTGTGGTTCCAGGATCAGAACCTGCAAAAGGAAAGATCCTTCCTCCCGGTAACTTGGAGACTACTGACAGCAGATGGGGAATGACCCTAGAGGGGCTCAAAGCTCGAGGGAAATGTCAAGGACAGAACAGATCCTGCCCATCAACGTCCTAGAATTACGGGGAGTATTACTGGCTCTACGGTCATGGACAGTGGAGCTTCAGGACTGCCCTATCAGGGTTCAGTCTGACAATGCCACTGCAGTGACCTATCTAAACCACCAAGGCGGTACCAGGAGTCGTTCAGCTCTGAAGGAGGTAACCACATACTAGCCTGGGCAGAGGGACATGTGCCGATTTTCTATTGGCAGTCCATATCCCGGGAATAGAGAACTGGAAGGCATATTATCTCAGCCGCCAGCAGATCTGCCCGGGGGAATGGACCCTACACCCAAGGGTGGTTCAGGAAATTTGCAAACGTTGTCCAGAGGTCGACCTACTGGCATCCAGGTTCAACAACAAGCTACAGCAGTTTGTGTCCCGAACAAGAGATCCTCTGGCAATCAGAGCAGATGCTCTGGTAGTTCCATGGAGCCAGTACTCCCTGGTTTATGCTTTCCCTCCAATCCCTCTCCTTCCACATTTGTTGAGCAGCATTCGGAAATAGGGGGTTCCAGTCATTCTGGTGGCACCAGCCTGGCCCAGAAGGCCCTGGTTCCTGGAGATTGTGAGACTGGCAATAGATGGGCCATGGACGCTTCCACATTGCCCCGATCTACTGTCTCAAGGTCCTATATTCCACCCCAATTTACAGTGTCTAAATTTGATGGCAGGGCTATTGAAGCCAGGGTGTTAAAGGACCGTGGCATCTTGGGACCAGTGGTATCTACTTTAGTGAATGCTAAAAAATCTGTCACTATGAATATCTATCATAAGGTCTGGAAGACTTTTATATTGCTTTGTGTGAAGCCAAAAAATGGCATCCTCGGAAATATGTGATTGGAAGAATTCTCTTTTCTACAGTCGGCTGTGGAAATCAAATTGGCTTTGAGTACAATCAGAGGTCAAGTTTTGGCCCTATCAGTATTCTTCCAAAGGCCTTTAGCCTCCCATTCACTGGTCCAAACCTTTATGCAGGGGGCAACTCGCTTGCTTCCCCCCCCATTAGGTCACCTATGTGTCATTGAGACTTGAACTTAGTGCTGTGTTACAGAAACAACCATTTGAACCTATCAAGGAAATTCCATTAGACTTGCTTTCACGCAAGCTAGCCTTCCTGATGGCTATCACCTCGCCTAGAAGGGTGTCGGAGTTGGCGGCCCTTTCAACAGTACTTGATCCTTCACCACGACAGGTTCGTGTTGTGACCTGTTCCATCCTTTTTTGCCAAAAGTGGTGTCGGCCTTTCATTTAAATCAGGACATTATTTTGCCTTCTTTTTTCTCTCAGCCTCACTCGGTGGAAGAGAGACGACTGCATTCATTGGACGTTGTCCAGGCAGTCAAGGTTTATTTGTCTAGATCTGCGGAGATCTGAGGATCAGACTCCTTTTTTGTTTTACCAAAAGGACCTAAGAAGGGGCAGTCAGCTTCCAAGGCTTCCATTGCCAATTGGGTCTGTCAATTGATCATTCAGGCCTACGGTCTGAAACATAAAGGTGTAGGATCCTCCTGGGCTTTTCTCCATCGGGTATCTGTGGCTCATATTTGTAAGGCATTCAGTGCATATGTTCACAAAATTTTATCAAGTGGATGTTCGAGCAGCCGAAGATTCCGCTTTCGGCTGCAGTGTACTGCGGGCTGCCATATAAGTTCTGATGACTATTGTTTGGCAGGGTGTCTCCCTCCCCTCAAGGCTATTGCTCTGGGATGTCCCAGGTAATATAATATTAGCCTGACTCTGTGTCCCATGATGTATGAAAAAGAAAATAGGATTTTTTTTGTCATACTTGCCTGTGAAATCCTTTTCTTTGAGTACATCATGGGACACCGAGATCCCTCCCCTCTTTTTTGAGGATTCAGTCTTGCTACAAAACCTGAAGTGCTTCCTGTGTGGGAGGGGTTATATAGATGATCACTTCCTGTCTAAAGAGCTTTGGTCTACCAGTGTCCACTGTCCATTCACCTGCAGAATAACCCAGCAGGTAATGAAAATTAGCCTGACTCGGTGTCAATGTACTCAAAGAAAAGGATTTTACAGGTAAGAAAAAAATCTATTTTTTTTTTAATCCACATAAGAGCAAACAATTTGTTTTCAGTGCTGAAATCTTGTCATTTTAAAATTTTAGGTTTTGGTGTCGATAAGGTAAGTACACAATTTAAAGGGTTAATAAGGAGTAATCTACTTGTAAACTTGTTACAAAAAAAATAAAAAAATAATAAAGAAAGGAAAGAACCCACGCTATGGAAATAAGAATTTAAAAAAATATATATGTGCTAATATGATAGGGCTGCTGCTAAAGTGAAAGGTGAAAGACCCCAATAAATGCAAAAAAATGAAATTAAACTCAGCGCTTTCTTAGAATCCTGTACTTTGCAGTAAGGAAACTTTATTGCCAGGAGGTGGATTCATGAGGAACAGCTGACACTTGGAATGTGGCTAAAGGTTGTTAACGCAGACGTTAAGATGTATAAAATGACATATGAAGCTAGAGGGGCCCCCAAAAAATTTAGGAAGGTGTGGTTCAGATGGGTGGACTCAAAAAATACTCTAGAGGGAGAAGACTAACTGACACCAGCACACGGTCTTTTTTGAAAAAAGGTTTTAATATACTGCAAAGATAAAATGGACTGGATATAATGCAACAACAAATCCATGGCAGGGTAGTGCTTTCTATTTTCTTTTATTCGATATAATAACACTGAATGCAGAGATCCATAGGGGGGGGGGGTTAAGGGTCACTCTTAGGAGTTAAGTTAATGGTTTTGTTCGTTGTCAAATAAAAAAAGAAAAATACTATATGTAAAGATGGGAGACTAGAAGTGTCATGAAGGGATTTGTATAGAAGTCCGAGGACAAAACAGATGTTTGTTATGTTTCATTGACTATTGTGCCTGACTGTAATATATCTCTCAAATGTTTTTGGATGTTTATATTCATATGTATAATAAAAAAATAAAAAAAAATAAAAAAATCAGCGCTGCTCCTTAAACTCAAACCAATACAATATTGAATAAACCTATATCAACATATACAGTATCATATTATAAAATGCAATCATATAAAGTCCATCCAATGTGGTATGCTGAACTTGTAAACTGTTCGTGGTGATGGTTTTCAAGGTACTATTCGTGTTCTCCTCCTGGGTCCCCACTCACAAGAAAAAGGCAGTAAATGCGCCTGTTAGTATCTCCAGATCAGCATCTCCCATCAGTGATAGCTGGATTGTATGGACACCACAAAGGTATAACTCCTATCTTAAACCGGTATGATTAAAACATATGGACATCCTGGATCCTTCCCATCTTACTCAGTGATCAGGCACCCATAAAGATGTATAGCAATGAAGGAAAAATGATGTATATAGTGTAATACTGCAAGGTTTATTCATAAAATCCAAAGATATTACACTTGCATCAAAAAACTTTAAAACGTGCAGGGGAAAATAAAATACTGGGAGTATGCTATAGGCCCCCTAACCTGAGGGAGGAAGGGGAGACGGATCTCCTATCGCAATTTGGATTAGCAGCAAGGATGGGAAGTGTTATCATAATGGGGCATTTTAATTATCCAGACATAGACTGGGTGGAGGGAACTGCGCATTCATCTAAGGCTCGCCAGTTCCTAAATGTCTTGCAGGACAACTTTATGGTTCAGATGGTAGACTCACCAACTAGAAATAATGCGTTACTGGATCTACTGATTACCAACAATACAGACCTGATCACGGATGTGGAAATACGGAGCAATTTAGGTAACAGTGATCACAGGTCAATTGGCTTCAGTATAAATCACACAAATAGGAAACATAAGGGGAATATAAAGACACTGAATTTCAAAAGAGCCTAAACTACAAACCTTGCTAGAAGGCATACATTGGGATAAAATCTTCGGAACAAAGAACATGGAGGAGAGATGTGTTTGCTTTAAGAGCATATTAAATAATGGCATTAGCCAATGCATCCCATTGGTAATACATTTTAAAAGAGCGAACAAAAGTCCTGGATGGCTTAACTCCAATGTAAAAATGCATATAAAAGCAAAGGAGAAGGCCTTCAAAAAATACAAGGTTGAGGGATCATCATCAGCATTCAGACTTTATAAAGAATGCAAGAAGAAATGTAAGGGTGCAATAAGGACGGCTAAGATAGAACATGAAAGTATGTAAACAGTAAAAAAGGGAGGACAGACCATATTGGCCCCATAAAGAATGAGGAAGGACATCTGGTTACAAAGGATGGGGAGATGGTAATATTGAATTTATTCTTCTCCTCAGTCTTCGCGAAGGAATCGGGGGGCTTCAGTACCAAAACTGCAGTGTTTATCCTCATGACACATCACAGGAAGCACCCCCATGGTTAACAGAGGACAGAATTAAAATTAGACTTGGGAAACTAAACATTAAAAAATCACCAGGACCAGATGGCGTGCACCCGAGGGTACTTGGGGAACTCAGTCAAGTAGTTGCCAGACCATTGTTCCTAATTTTTACTGACTGGAATGGTACCAGCTGATTGGAGAAAAGCCAATGTAGCACCAATATTTAAAAAGGGCCCAAAATACATCCCTGGGAATTACAGACCAGCTAGCCTAACATCAATATTATGTAAACTCTTGGAGGGGATAAGGGACTATATACAAGATTTTAGTAATGAGAACGGTATCATTAGCAGTAATCAGCATGGATTCATGAAGAGTGGATAGTGGGGTCCCCCAGGGTTCTGTGCTGGGACCAATCCTGTTTAATTTTTTCATTCACGACCTAGAGGATGGGCTAAACAGTTCAATCTCTATTTGTGGATGATACTAAAGCTAAGCAGGGTAATAACTTCCCAGCAGGATGTGGAAACCTTGCAAAAAAAGATCTGAACAAATTAATGGGGTGGGCAACTACATGGCAAATGAGGTTCAATGTAGAAAAATGTAAAATAATGCATTTGGGTGGCAAAAATATGAATGCAGTCTATACACTGGGGGAGAACCTCTGGGGGAATCTAGGATGGAAAAGGACCTGGAGGTCCTAGTAGATGAAAGGCTCAGCAATGGCATGCAATGCCAAGCTGCTGCTAACAAAGCAAACTAAAATATCGGCATGCATTAAAAAGGGGATTAATTCCAGAGATAAAATAATTCTCCAGCTCTACAAGACTCTGGCCCGACCGCATCTAGAGTATGCTGTCCAGTTCTGGGCACCAGTCCTCAGGAAGGATGTACTGGAAATGGAGAGAGTGCAAAGAAGGGCAACAAAGCTAATAAAGGGTCTGGAGTATATTAGTTATGAGGAAAGGTTGCGAGCTCTGAACTTATTCTCTCTGGAGAAGAGACGCTTGAGAGGGGATATGATTTCAATATACAAATTCCATAGTGGTGACCCCACAATAGGGATAAAACTTTTTTACAGAAGGGAGTTTAACAAGATTAGTGGCCACTCATTAAAATTAGAAGAAATAAGGTTTAGGCCCCTTTCATACATGTGGACCGTATGTCCGTTTTTCATCCATCCGGTTTTGGATGAAAAACGGACATACATGCATGTCTATGGGATAGCGGTTGTCAGCGGATGAGCATCCACTGACACCCGCTATTGTCCGCCTCCGCAATTGTCCGATTCTGCAGACGGAGGAAAACCCTTTTTTTTCATCTGTCTGCAGAGCAGATCGGATAAACACGGGCAGACGGTCCGTGTTCATCCGATTCCCCCCATAGAGGAGAGCAGAGAACTGACCAGGCGGTCCCTGCACAGTGTGCAGGGACCGCCCTGTCATCAGCCGGCTCAGCGGGGAACAGCTGTGCGATCCCCGCTGAGCAGCGGATCAATACGGATCCGCCCCATGTGACAGGGGCCTTAACCTTCTTTACTGGAAGAGTGGCAAGGATGTGGAATTCCCTTCCACAGGCAGTGGTCTCAGCGGGGGGGGGGGGGGGGGGGGGGGCATCGATAGTTTCAAGAAACTATTAGATAAGTACCTGATCCGCAACATACATACACACAATGTATATCTGCAGCGCTCAGAGCGGGCTGACTTCAGTGGGGATCTCGGCCCCTCCCTCTGCAGTGGTCGGCGCTGTAAATAAGGTATTTTCCACACTAAAATTACACAAGGAGACACACTGCACATTATATAATCTTTTTACAGAATGGATTACATGACTTTACAAGGACTTGAACTAGGGCTTATTTTTCGGGGTAGGGATTTATATTGTACCCATTCCAGAAACACACGCTAGGTCTTATTTTTGGGATAGGGCTTATTTTCAGGGAAACAGTATTCTAAAGATCTTGCTTTGTCTTTGTTTTTCTTAATATGACATTTTCCATTATTCTTCCATGTTGAACCTTCGTGATAGTTACTATTGTGTGGTCTTTTTCAGGTCATTAAATGGAGTCATTGAACAGATGGAAGCTTTTTCCCATAAGCTGAGTGATCTGTCTGTGCGAGTGGAGAACACCCAGATGAACACTTCTCAGGAGATAGAACTTGGAGCACGACAGAGGGAGGGACAGCTTCGAGGTATTGTACCATTCATACATCTTCTAGCCAATATTTACAATACACAATAATTCACAATTATTTGGAAACGTAAAAGCAACTGTCCTGAAGTATTTCTGATACTTTCACCCGCGCTGACACAAATACAATTTATCACTTCTTTTTGATTCAGCACTGCAGGAACGTTTGACAAGGCAGCAAAAAGATATGGAAGAGGAACGGAACAGTTTGCGCATGATCATCACCAACATGGAGACTCGACTGAGTGAACAGAGCCGCCTGCTGGAACAGGTATAAATGGGATTCTGATGTCTGGGCACTGTTCTCTGTACGGCTTGTGCTATACTACATGTGGGCTTAGCAACGTTTTATTTTCAACAGGAACGTTGGAGGGTGTCTGCAGAACAGGCCAAAATGGACTCGCTACAGCGCTCTCTAGAGGAACAAAAAAGAATAATGACCCAACAAATATCCCAGGAGAGAGAAGAGCTGGAGAGGGCAAAGGTCAGAAACTTTTTGTCATCTGGATTCAAAAACTGTTGTGTCATCTGGATGATTTAAATAACAGTCAACTTAGTTAGATACCCTGTTGTTAGACCATCTCCTTTATAGCCTGCCTGTGCCTCTGCTCCCGCACTACCATTTTGAAAATACGTGTCCAAGGTTAGCTTGTAGTAGTAGTAGTAGTAGTAGTAGTAGTAGTAGTAGTAGTAGTAGTGTCTGTGAGATGGAGCATTGCACCATACAACATTCAATTTGTCTGTTTAAAAAAAAAAAAACGGCACATGCATGAGATGAGTCAAAATAATTCAACACAGTCATTAATGTCTAAACTGCTGTCAACAAAAGTGAGTACACCCCTAAGTGATAATGTCCAAATTGGGCCCAAAATGTCATTATTTTGTGTGGCCACCATTATTTTCCAGCACTGCCTTAACACTCTTGGGCATGGAGTTCACCAGAACTTCACAGGTTGCTAAAATAGGGAGGGATTAGAAGTTCTTTTTACTGTTTTTGTCCCTACTTGAGAGTTTTCTACTGACTTCCAGTCTTGGTGCTATAGACAGCAGTAAAAAAAAACTTTCTTCGCTCACTAAAATAAAATGTTTTTATTGTTTTTGTCACCATTAAAGATTCTGCTTACTGCTGCCCTGATGACCATACATGAGAATTTTCCTAAATGGGGATATAAACAAAAATATAACAGGGGGTTACAACTTCTATCCAGAACTAAAAAAAAAAATATAAAAAGAGGAACTCCAACCTGTAAAAAAAAATATATTTTAAAAATTTTAACACAATGGGGTTGATTTACTAAAACTGTGTGCAGCTTGCACACAGTTTTAGTAAATCAACCCCATTGTGTTAAAATTTTAAAATATATTTTTTTTGCACATAAACCAATCAGCTTTCAGGTTTTTTTTTTTTTTTTTTTGTCAACATGTAATTGAACAAGCTGAAGTTAGAAGCTGATTGGCTACCATGCACATCTGCACCAGATTTTGCATGCTCCAGTTTTAGTAAATCAACTTAAATATAAATCCGAACAAACTGTTCCAAATTCAAAAATCTGTGAAAGTTCAAAATTAGTTGAATTATGTAAAATTGCTAGCCATGTCTAGAGTGGACTTAGTATGCATGTAGCATAATGTGTTGCATAAATTTGGTAAACAACTTTTCATGCAACATAGTAATCACTGTATTTTGTGCATTGTCTAGAACTGTCTTGCCTTGGCCTATCATATTTTTCTACAGTAAAATATTCCTGTTCACAAATGTAGCAAAAATGAACTGGGCCTACACTGACAAAATACTCTATTTTCCAAGTTCCCCATTGTCATCCACCCCAAACTCGCTCATCTATGTCTTTATGTACCTTACTTTGTGCACTGGTCCAAACAATTTCGGTGGAAGGGGGATTTGTTTCAGGGGTTGGGCTTGGCCCCTTAGTTCCAGTGAGGGGAACTCTTAAGGTGTCAGCATACCAAGACATTTTGGACAATTTCATGCTCCCAACTTTGTGGGAACAGTTTGGAGATGGCCCCTTCCTGTTCCAACATGACTGCGCACCAGTGCACAAAGCAAGGTCCATAAAGACATGGATGAGCGAGTTTGGGGTGGAGGAACTTGACTGACCTGCACACAGTTCTGACCTTAATCCGATTAGAACACCTTTGCGATGAATTGGAGCAGAGACTGCGAGCCAGGCCTTCTCATCCAACATTAGTGCTGGACCCCACAAATGTGCTTCTGGAAGAATGGTCAAACATTCCTAATAGACACACTCCTAAACCTTGTGGACAGTCTTCCCAGAAGAGTTGAAGCTGTTGTAGTTGCAAAGGGTGGCCAACTTAATATTAAACCCTACAGTCTAGGACTGGGATGCCATTAAAGTTCATGTGCGTGTAAAGGCAGGCGTCCCAATACCTTTGACAATATAGTGTATATATGGCATATTGGGTTTAAGTCTGTGCGTTAAGGACAGTATTGAAATCATAATGGTATATATACCAACACATTCCAAAATGTTTTCAGCAGTATTCTTTATGTGACATTGCAGTCCAGTTATACTGCCAAGTTTAAGTAGATGGCATGTCCCTCTGCCTTCCCAATAAATCTCAGTATAAAGTCACTCAATAACACAATTTAATGACCTGATATATTAAGACCTGCTTTTTCCATTAACATGTAATTCAGTGTGCTCCATAGATCAATAAACCTTACTCTGTTTATGTTACGCACTTATAGACTGCATTCCTCTGGTTATAATGTGGGTGATTTATGTCTTCTACCATGTGTCATCAGTCCGTTTACATATGCTTTACCAACAATGTATACATGATTTATCCTCTATATGTTGGCTGGCAGATACACACACCAGTGTAACCATAACAGTTACGAATGTGTGGCATCAACAGACCTTCTGAGTCAATGATTTTACATGATGGCAGAGGGTACCTATAAATGTGGAATGTGCCTGCGTAAAGGGGTACAGGGAAATATATTTTATAGTCGTTCCAGTGTAGCTGTAAAAACTGTTACATGACACAGCTGTGTTTTGTTCTTTGCTAGTAAAAACAGCATTCTTCTGGCTTTCTTAAATCTGAATTCCAGGTCTAAATGTTATAGCATAGTTACATTGGTCCAGCTTAAACCAATGTGAGTATGCATTTTCTATACCTGTGGAAGTTGAAAATCTTTGCAGTAGTTTCTGCTACTACAGTGATCAGCGCTGTCTTTTGGGTCCCATGCCAAGCAGCTGTCATGCTTCATAGTGAACACATGGGGTTGCTCACCTTGCACAGGCGCCATTCACAGAATGCCTTACAGTCTTCTTAATGAATGCAAGGGGCTTTCTAATTGGACTAAAGATGGAGATCATGATGTATGGTCATGTATCTACCTCATCAAGTCAGAGAACTCCTTATATTCCATGAGAAAAATGCAAGGAGCTCTGCGAACAGCACTTGCACCAAGCGTGTGACCCCCCCCCTATATTCACAAAGTAGCAGGACAGCAGCTCAGATTGGGACCCGGAAGATGGCTAGTATTGCCTCTAGTAGAGGATACTTACAGTGATTTCCAGCTTCCACAGGGATCCCACAGGTATGGATTATGAATACTTACAGTGCCTTGCAAAAGTGGTAAGATGGTTATCTCTGCGCTGCCTTTCTAAATCGTACTGTAGTGGATTGGTAAGGTGATTATCTCTGCGCTACCTTTCCAAATCGCAATGTAATGAATACTGCGGCAAACACTGAAAGGGATTTTCCGGTCCAGATAAAAGATATGTAAAGGGGTAGTGCTGCGCTGTATCTTAGAGGTATATTGTGTCCGTACCAAAAACAATTGTATAAATATAAAGTGCTGTAAGAAAGTGAGTAATAGTGCATAAAGTGCAGTGAGCTCCTAAACAGCTCAAATAAAATCGCATATGTAGAACTAACTTATAAATGGTAAAATATATAGTGACTTGTGTGTTGTTAGGGTAGAATTCCTAAAAATACATAATATAAGACTCAATGCAAGAAATAGGTTTAAATTCCATAAAGTGACCGGTGTGCTACTTTAGTTAGAGTGGTTCAACATATGCCGATAAATACGAATAAAATCAAATAGAATCGCATAAAATCGTATATAGTCGCATAAAATCGCATATGATCGCATAAGGTTTCAAAGATCACATAACATTCCAATGAAGTGCATATAGTCACATAAAAGTGTAAAATCGCATGGAATCATATATAATTGCATAAAAACGTACAATAAAACGTTGACATAAAAGAAGGTGAGGGGTAGTGAAAAAAAATATAAAAGCACAGAGGTGTAGGTCCGTGAGGTCAATCCTAGCTCAGCTTGACCTATGGTGCAATATATAGTGACTTCGGTGTCTAAAAAACATATATTAGTGAATGTTGCTGGTGCTTATTTTTTTTTTTTTCCTCCAAGGTGGTGGTGCATTCAGTGGTCTAGTGGTTTTCCTCCTGGTTATAGTATGGGTGGCCCCTTACCTTACCGCTGTAAGGTAACAGCATTAAACGATGTATGGGCTCCAGGCGGGCCTCTGCTTCTCCCTGGTGGCGTCCTCTTATTGGGGTCCCGCTCCTAGGGGGTCCTGGTCCTAGTGGGGGGGGGGTGTCGGTCCTAGGGGGTCCTGGTCCTAGTGGGGGGTTCTCTCTGGGAAAGGTCCCTCTGCTGCCTGGCTGCTCACAAATGTACCTCACAGGGTTTGGGTGGGGTGAAGAGAAAGCGCTCGATAGTGTAGTAATTTATGGCAAACGGTTTTATTTCACAATAATAAAAAATAAAGACTCACATTTCATTTAGGTTACTGTGCATATAAAAAACGAGCGCCGAGCTCGTACCTCGCTTCCGGTATCTCAAATGTCTGTGACGTCCCGACGCGTGTTCGCCACGGTCACGTGACTTCATCAGGGGATCGCCTTTTCACCTCTTCCGCCATTTACAGGGGCACAGCAGCTCATGTGCTGTATAGTACATAATATCTTCAAAGCTATGTGTTTGTGCTCCCCTTTCACTAGACCATTGTAATAGCGGCAAGCAAAACAGGATCACTGAACACCAAGGGAGCTAGTATTTCTTTTGTTTGTTGAAACAGACTGCAATAGTGGTGTCACCACCTAAAAAATATCACAATGTCGAGTTGCGATTTTGATGAGTGTGAGTGCCGCACAGTTGCACAAAAAATGTTTTATGATGCTGCTGTTTGACTTTTCCTGTGTATATCTTTATTGTTGGCCCATTTGTGTATTATGGGTGTTAAGCATCAAATCCGTTTCCTTATTCCCTTATGTACAGAGTGCTCTACTGGAGGAACAGCAGTCTGTTATGACACGTTGTGCAGAAGAACGCAGGAAGGTTGCTTCTGAATGGGCAGAACTTCACGCCCAACAGAAACTAAGCAAGGAGCGGGTGGAGAATGACCTCACCAAAGTGAAAATGGCAGAGTCTCAGAGAGAGGGAGCTCTCATCAGCCTCACCAAGGTATATGAGCATTGGTAGAACCATATTTGAGGACTCTAAAAATCCCTGTGACCTTCTAGATATTTCTTCTTCTTCTTTTCATGTGTATTAGGAAAAATGTACTTTAATTGTTTTCCTTTTTTGAGAATTGCAATTGATAATTCTCTTTTTACAACCAAGTTGGATGTCTTATTGCTTCTGGTTTTTCACATTTTGTGATTCTATGGCACATCTGTTATACTGAAGTGCATGTGACTGTTCCGAGTCTGTGATGTAGACCTTTTCCACTGCAGGAGAGTTTTCAGTAAATTAATGGCTGATAATATTTATATCTACCCTTGGATCACTGTAGCTATACATCTCTTCTTACAAGTATGTAAAAATATTGGTATGTATGCATTGGTATATTGGGTGTATGTCTTCAGATCAATTCATGTGTGCCTGTCTGTGTACACAGAGCCTTAAAGTCATACAACACATTCCAGTTTTTTAAGCACTTTCAGCAGCTGATTTAATCACTTACTGAGTATGCACCTTTTTTATCTTTTAATCCTTGCCTATGTTCCAGTTTATGCTAGTGCCATGACTGCTGTCCCTGGTTCCCAGGGTGGCTCCTTTTTTCTTGCAGCACCCTACCTTGCACCATTGCATGCAGGAACTTTAGTGCACACTTGTTGTGTGCACTGTGTGATTCAATAGGAATGCATGACTCCCTAGCCTAAGATGTCAAGGCACTCCCCTGCTCCTCTCTTTCTAAAGCTAGCTTCACACTATTGCAGTTTCCCTGTAGCCACCTTTGCGGAGACACAGCAGGCCATTTATTTAAATGAGCTGCTGTACCTACAGAAAATGCAGGAAAGGGGTCCCTGCACCTGATCCAAAAGCACAGTGCTATGTGGTTCCCAGAACAGAGAAAATTTCTGCCATTTCCAGTGAGTGGGGATGCCTTTAAGAGTTAATGACACACGCCCCCCCATAGTCTTTCCATCACCAAAAAGAAGCTGCCTCAGTTAACAGACTGGCTAAATACTGTACTGTCCGCTGTTAACTCTTTTCTATGAAGACCAGAAGTTCAGGGAAGCAGTACTGAGAGAGCAGGAGCCACGAACATCAAAAGCAGTAAACTGCAAGTGCTGGAGTAAGAATTTTAACAAATAGTTTACTGGGGAAATGTTCATTTTATTGTGCTCAATGTGTTGGGTGAAAAAAATGTTGAGGGTTTCATTCTATAACTTCTCTCAAAGGTTTGCACTAGGCCATGCTTCCTGTTGTTCGAGGCAATGTCCGAGCCATTACTGGGCTCTACGGTTCAGGCACTAGACTGGAACACAGCAAGGGGTACTAGATGGGTGGAGCTTAGCGATGAATTGGACCAAAGTGCACGTGTTTTGGCAAGTCTGTACCAGGGTCCTCTCGAGACAAATTGATTTGTTTCTAAACATGGGTACTTGAGCAGGCACGACAAGTAGTCTGCATTTTACCAGTATTTGTAGGATGTGGCAGGTTCGCTTTAAATAATCCAATTTCAATGAAGCTGTACTGGTGCTCAGTTGATTGTCATGCCATGTTCAAATTTAATGTGAAAGGAGAAATTAATATCTAGATAAAAGGGACCTCTAAGCTTCATGGTCAGCTTAAATAATGCTTGTGGCCCTAGTCAGGTAATCTGTGCTTTTGAAAATGTCCTGCACTAAGCAATTTAGATAAAAACAAGAAAAAAATATACCTGGTCTCCAAAAAAAAAAATTCTCCTTTAGTTGGTTATACTTTTTGTCCTTTAAAGCTGAATTCATTTTTATTTTGTTTTGGATGGAGTGGAGAGGAATTAGAACACCTGTCACATTCTTATCACTGTCTGTGTCCCTGTTAGGGAGATTCATCCTCTTTGTCCAGTTTACCATCATCACCGAGAGTGAAAGTGAAAATCCCAAATTTTGACTTCACCAGAATAGGGATAGAGGGGAAATCTTCCAATAGGGATAGCAGTTTGGTGACATCTAGGGATCTTGGAGAGGTTTTCTCTCATTTCCTGTTTTGGCTATGCGACAGGAAGTGAAGAGGAATCTCCCCATTGGACACAGCTGGCGAAAAAAATCTGACGGGAGTTAGAACCCTCTCTTTTTAGTTTTACTTTAACAGCACCTGAAATAGCTAATTGTTTGTGTTTACTAGACTTTAATAAATTACAAAACTTACAGTATGTATTTGTGTACTTTTCTCCTCCTTAAGGAACAGGCAGAGCTGAAGGTACAGGCCGCCGAACTGCGCAACAAAGAAGAGCAGCTGGCTGCAGCTAGGGAGGCACTAGAGAAAGAGAGGCATGAGCTGCGACTTGAAAAGGATCGGGTGTATGCCACCGCCATGCGTGTGCGCCAGCGAGCAGAGGAAGTAGAAAGCATGAGCAAGGTAGGAAGTTACATATAGCTTTTCAGTGCTAACACCATAGCGACATAGCCATAGGAACTGACGTTTATGTATGCTATTCTCAAATTATAGATGCATACACATGCAATTTAATTTAAGATGTCATCACCAGGACAAGAAACCACAGACAGAAATACAAACATTGTCAGAAGTTGTAACTTTACCCACTCTACCTTCTCATCACTTCTTCTCCTGATATTTGTTTTTAACCCTTCACTGCTCTATACAAAAATAAAATATTTCTCTGGAGTAGGGCTTTAAAATAAGACTTGTATGTCAGTCACCCATCTGACTTTTCAGCAGCCAGTGAAGCCATGGGGTTTACTAAAGACAAATAGACTGTGTCCTTTGTGAGTGCAGTTGCTCCAGAGCTTGGGTCAAGCTTCACTTTGCAAAGAATACCCAATCGCATGCAAGGAAAAAAACAACAGCATTTTTGCTTGAACATGCTTGAATTAAGGAGGTCAGCAGAGCTTCCAATAAGTTACTAAGCGCTGGAGCAACTGCATTTGCAAAGAGCATACTCCTATTTACCTTTAGTAAATCAACCCCTATGTGTCCTGCCTCATTTGATATTCCTTTGTGGGTATGGGGTACTGTCAGTACTATAGTGAATTGCCTTAAGCACAGTTTAACATGTATTTACCAAGATGGGAAAGGGCATCTCTCACTTACCAGATGCATTTAGGTTTAAAGGGTTACATCCAAGGGGTGTTGGGACTTCAATGTTTTATTGGTACTGAGTAGTAAAGGGAAATAAGATGATAATCCCAAAAAGTTCACTGGCACTGGTTAGGCGGCTCATGCCTCCAAGGGGCACCCGGGAACATCACTTAGGGCCTAAATCCTATAGAAGCCGCGCCAAAGCAAATTCATCAACGTGTCTAAAACTTTATTAATTCACAAGACATCCAAAGTGCTTTGGGGGAAAATGTGATTCCCCCCCATCAGGGTTACAAGAGAAATATAAAAAAAAAAAAAAATGCAACCCAAAGCATTATAGGATCCATATCAACTTTTACATATTGTCTAAAACCAGCATAAACATGAACAATGCCAAAAAATGCCCTGCATATAAAAGTATGTATGTACCACATGTAATAATTCAAAATTATATAATGGTCTAATAGTATATTATCATATAGTATCCTAACTTTATCATGTAAAAATATAAGAACAAACCAACATATTACCAATGAGAGTTCAGTAAAATCAAGATCACTGATTAAAACAAATACAACTTACACTGCCCAAAATGATCATTAGGAATATCAAATATGAATGCTTGAACAACTATTGATGAGATTTTAAATGAATGAATATTTTCCTAACATATACACATAACCTTGTACAGCAAAGTTAAGACAATAGCTAAACATTTATTGAATTTAAAAAGATTGCCTGTTATACAAATGAAGTACAAGTTTCAAAGTCATCTACTTCAATACTTGGGTATAAGAAATTGTTCAGGAGAGACATCGACTTTACTTATTTTGCTTAGAAACTAGTGCTTCTGTGCCATCTTGTGGTAGAAATATATAAAGCAGTTAAAGTACCACTTATCTCTTTTTTTTATTTTTATTTTTTTTTAAGCTGGCCTTGCAGCGTCAAGAAGAAGGGGAAAATGCCTTGGCTGAGGCAAAGAAGGTGGAATCTGGACACCAAGACCGTCTGAAGGCCATTCAGCAACAACTGGAGAGGTTAAGACAGCAGGAAGAACATCTGATGGAGGTAAGCAGATTTTTCTTTTTGCAAGAGGGAGCTTCTTTTTAATAAAATCTATATCATGAAAACATTGGCTGAAGAAATAATTACATTTTGGGACTGATTTACTAAAGGGAAGTAGATTGTGCACTTTGCAAAGTGCAGTTGCACTCTGCATGTGCAGTTTCTCCAGAGCTTAGTAAATGAAGTAAAGCTTCACTTTGCAATAAAAACCTAGTCACGTGGACGGGAAGGACACACGATTGGATGATGGAAGCCAGCAGACCTTCTGCTATTTACTAAGCTCTAGAGCAACTGCACTTGCAGAGTGTAACTGCAATCTGCAAAAGTGCACAGTCTACTTGTCTTCAGTAAATCAACCTCTTTGTTGGAGGTCTGAGGCCTTGTGTTTAACCACTTGTCGATCGCACTATAGCTGAATGACAGCTACAGCTCAGTCATCTAGTTCTGGAATGCCGTCATATGACAGCGTCCCGTGATCACACCAGCTGCTGACGCTGCTGATCACTGATTGGGGTAAAGAGCCAATCAGCGGCTCTATACCACATGACCACATGTCCATTCACAGCTGATCATGGAGGTAAACGGATGCGGGTAATCGGCACGCCTTTCCTCATGCTGTGTCGGCATGAGGATTGAAGAAGAGAGCCGATGACCAGAATCTCTAAAAGGGACATGTACACTAATAATCAGGGCACTGATTATCAGTGTCCTGATTTATCATTGCAGTCCCACCATCTGTGTCTACCATTGCTGCCAATCAGTGCCCACCAGTACCTCCTCATCAGTGTCACCCATCAGTTCCACCTATCAGTGCTGTTTCATCAATGTCCATCAATGCGGCCTCATCAGTGCACATCAGTGAAAGAGAAAAATTTACCTGTTTCAAAATTATTATTTATTTTTTTTACTTTTTTTCGGTATTTCTTCGTTTATTTAGCAAAAAATAAAAAAAACCCAGTGGTGATTAAATACCACCAAAAAAAGCTCCATTTGTGTGAAAAAAAAAAGATAAAAATTTTGTTTGCACACAGCGTTGCATGACTGCGCAATTGTCATTCGAAAGTGCAACAGCGGTGAAAGTTGAAAATTGGCCTGGGCAGGAAGGGGGGTGAAAGTGCCATATAGGCAAGTGGTTAATTGTGCATATATGTTCTCCACTTTATTTAGTTTTTCATTATCTTCCCCACCTTGTAACATATCTTAGGAACGCAAGAATCTTGCCCACCAGAGAAGACAGTTGAACCAGCTACGCCAGGGACTGCCCACTGTTCAAACAGAAGCACAACAGGCAACATCAGTATCTGAATCCATACATCTTAATGGTAGGATAGTCTGTACCAGTAAAAATTCAGTCCTGTCATATAATCAGTTGTATCATGACAATGCACCACAGCTTCACATCTCACAACTATCAGGTCACATTTAGCATGCTTTTAGATATGGATAAGTGAGTTTAAGATCCCAGTACTGTAAAATGTTTTAAAGGGTAACTTCACCTTTTCATGAAAAATGAAAAGTTGATCTAACTCCAATTATTCTGGCCTCCAAACCGGACCCCACTGCACATAGTGGCCGTGATGCCTGTACTGTCAATGTAACAGACCATACACTACAATACATGGCCCCAGAGTGAGTATCTATCATAATCCTTGCAATGGCAAGTGCTCATTGGTCAGCGCAACCATGTGACTGTGCTAACCATTAAGAAGCGCATTTGGAGCTTCTTCTGGTAAAGTGTCCCATAAGAAATAAGCACTTCTCATTGGTCACATGATCGCGCTGACCAATGAGCACTTATCATTGCAAGCATTATGATGGACACTTACTCTGGGGTTGTGTTTTGTGGCATGCAGTTTGCTATAAGCAGCACAGAGCATCATGAATGCTATGTGCAGAATATTTGGAGTAAACTCACCTTTACATTTTTGATGAAGAGGTGAACTTAACCTTTAAGTCTCCTTGTCTTTTAAATGCAATTCTGTTCTATGTGCTTTAGAGAGAGTTTCATTAAAAAAAAATTCTGTAATGAGATTTTTTTTCAATAATGCAACCTTTGCACAATGGCAACATAGCTCCCTATTTCCAGATGTAAAAAACAGTTAAAGCTTACGTTCATGAATGAAAAGCGACCTATAAATGGAGGATGGATATATAAATGAAGATTTTTGTCTCCTCTATTCATAGTGCTTTTCATTGCAGGAAGCTATAGTACAACTTCTCTGAATAAAGCAGGGTGGCTGAAAGGGTAGGCTTAGTTGGCTTTTTGGACGAGTGCCTGAATCAGTTGGAGCCACTTGTATTAACCTCTGCAGTACTGGAAGATCACAGCTGTAGGGGCATGGGAGAGACAGGGGAATGAAGATATCAACGAACATAGCAGCCACCTGTACATGGGACACTTCTCGTTTAGTGTAAATATCTTCCCTAAATTAAACTTAAAATGTTACTAAACCTAAAAATGTTTTCTCAACTCGCCTTTTAGGACAGCCTTGGAGAGCATAGCTCCGCCCATTTTCCAGGAAACACAGCTTTAAAATCCCTCCTCTTCCACCATGGCCTCAGTTATTGTGTTTCTTTCGCCATGGTGGAAGCGCTGCAAGAACCAGGGGGAGCTGCGCTCTCTCCAAGGTGGAGGGGTGTAGGCTCAACTCAAGGCTTTATTGGCTGTTTTCTTCCAGCGACCATCCCAGCTCCGGTGTCTCCAGCCTCTCCAGCTCAGAGGAGCAATGGCCCTCAGGAGGTAGCTTATCCATGTGCCCGGGGTCCGTGGTGTTTCGGCAGGAAGCTAGGCAGGCGGCTGCAGGGTCATAGCCATCCCCGCTTGTCGGTCCCGGCTGGTGGGTGACGTTATGTCCGGCAACGCATATTCCTGTCAGGGCAGCAGTGGTTCCAGTTGCCTTAAATGCAAGAGGTCAGGGGTGGGTCGTTTCTGGTTCGTGTTTCTGGTTCCGGCCTTCGTTGATGACTCCGGGATCTAGGAAATTTAAAAACATGATAGTTTTTCTTAGTCCCCTTTGCGCTTTCTGCAAAATGGACGAGAGACCCACAGCCTCAATGGAAGCATGGTGCCGCAATCACCGATCAGGCCCAGGTAAGAGGGGTACAGTGGTGCCTCGATCTTCTCCTTATGGGCTTGTGTTTTATTGTTTGTATGCCTCCCTATAGGGACCCTGTGGGGGCCAGGGGTGACTCCGCTCTGACCCTACAGCCTGGACAGGGGGGGGGGGGCTTTGCCTCAGGGTCTGGCTGTTTTTCTTTGTTCTGGTGGAGGGCTGTCTCACTAGGGAGATGGTGGTATACTGCTACAACAGTAAGGACGCTTGGGTGAATCTCTTGTTTTCTTATAGGTTAAAGCGTCAGCAAAAACGAAACCTCCTCCACCAGTTCAGAGAAAATATCCGTCTTGCAAGAGATTCATGGCAAAAACCAATGTGCAGAACCTGTATAGCAGAGCTTGTTGAAGAGGAAACATCCCAACAATGCAAGGATCTGTTTTCCTCTGTACGAGAGTTTACAAACTCCTTGAGCTCATTTAAATCTCTGCTGGTTAAAAGCCTGGCCCGTCCAGCCCTCGAGCATTCACCTCTAAGGCAGAGACAGTTGACTCAGTGGATGAGGGGACAAGTACTCTTCCTTCCCTCAAGAATTCGGACTACGAGGAAGAGGAAGATGATAGCCAGGCGTCCAGGTACAAGCTATCATTGGAGGAGGTAGATGATCTCTTAAGAGCAATCTACATGACCCTAGAGATCCAGGAGGAAAAAGTGCAACTGTCGGTACATGACAAAATGTGCCAAGGCTTAGATGAAACCAAACACAATTATACAATTAAAAAAAAGAGTGGAAGGACCCAGAGAGAGGTACTTTCTTTTCCAAAACCCTCAGGAGAAGATTCCCCTTTTTGAAGAAAAGGAGACCGAGGTCTGGAACAAGAAACCCAGGGTGGAAGCTGCGTTCTCACAATTATCCCATCGCACAGACCTGGCGTTCAAAGATATGGGGGTACTAAATGACGCAAAGGATAAGCATGGGATTCCACCTCGTCCAGTCTCAAGCCCACAATGGCTTCCACGGTAGTGGCCAGGAACATGGAATGATGGATAGAAAAACTTAAAGGGCACGTAGAGGCAGGGACATCGCAAAAAGAGTTGCTGGAATCTGATGCTTAAAGCAGAAGTACATGGCTGATGCATCAGCAGAATCTGTAAAGACGTCGGCAAGATCTTCAGCTCTGGTGAACTCAGCTAGACGTGTTCAGACACGCCCCCCCATCGGCCCCCCAAAAATAAATGACATTCTCATCCCTGTGGGGGGGGGAAGAGCATCTTCTTCCCATAGTGGGAAAAGACGACCACAAGCCCATTCATGAACAACGTCATCACCCAGGGGTACAGTTTGGCGTTCTCGGAAAAAAGACAAAGAAAAATCTTCCGCAATGGCGAGGCTACTCCAGGATCTGATAAAACAGGAAGTCATTATCCAAGTCCCAAATCATCAGGAAGGTCGGGATTTCTATTCGCACATCTTCCTAGTGCAGAAACCCTCAAAGTATCGTCTGATACTGAATTTGAAGATTCTAAACAAGTCGATCTGTTACAAACATTTCCAGATGGACACAATCTATTCAATACCGAAGCTGTTGTCAACAAATTGCTTTATGGCATCTCTGCACTTAAGGCATGCTTATCTGCATGTCCGGATAGCCCAAGCCTCCCAACGGTTTCTCTATCTAGCTCTCAGCCTGGGGAGACTCCAAAAGCCAGGTCCTGACAAACCTGCAGGTTACTCAGGCTCACCTCAAGAGCTTAGGTTGGCTCCTAAATTAGGAAAATTTTAATCTAGTCCCAGCACAGTAGATGAAGTTCCTGGGATACACAATAAACCCAGTACTTCAGAAAGTCTTTCTTCCACAGGAGTAGATAGAGAAGGTCCAATCTCCGGTAAAGCAGGTTCAAACCAATCTATCTGTGTCTGTTCGGACAGCTATAGCAATTTTGGGACTTCTCACGGCATCCATTCCAGCCATTAAGTGGGCCAGACTACATTCCCGGCCACTCCAGATGAGCATCCGTCAAAGATGGTCACACCAGGAGCCTCTAGAAAAACAAATCAGGCTCACCTCAAACGTAAAAATAGTGCTCTGGTGGTGGCGGGATTCGACCAACCTAACAGAAGGTCTTCCCTGGGTCTTTCCCCTGGACAAGCGTCTAACGACGGACGCAAGTGCTTGGGGAGCCCACTTGGACGGCCAGACTGTACAGGGTTCCTAGTCCAAAGCAGAAGCCCGGAAGTCTTCAAATTGGCAAGAACTAAAGGTCATCTTTCTCGGACTCCTATCCTTTCATCAGTTAGTCAGGTGGGACAGCATGTGCAAGTACTCTCGGACAATACAACAGCAGTAGCCTATGTATTGAAACAAGGAGAGGAACCAGGAGCAAAGGGCTGTTAGAGCTAGCCAGCCAGTTGCTTACCTGAGCGAAACGTGGCTTCACTGACAGCGATCCATGTGAAGGGGTCCTAGAAGCTTTTAGCAGATCTGCTAAGCAGAAGGAAAGTATTAGAAGCAGAATCGGGAGGTCTTCCTGATGGTCAACCTCAGATAGATGTGTTTGCAAGCCAGCAGAACTCAAAAGTGCAGATGTTTTTCTCACTCCACAGGGAAGATCAGGCCAGAGGCATAGATGCGTTCACCCATCCTTGGAATTACCAGCTGTGCTATGCTCCCCCCCCCCCCCCACTTCCAGTTGATACTGCTGGTCCTCAGTAAGTTCAGAGAGGAAAACACAAATCTGATTCTGGTTAACCCATTTCTGTCCGAAGAATCTATGGTTCGCGGCTCTGCTAAATCTAGCCGCAAAACCTCCCTGGAAGCTACCATCCAGAAACAATCTGCTAACACAGGGGACCCTGAACCATCCGGAAGCAGATTGACTACAACTGACCACCTGGTTTCTGAAGAGGACCTCCTAAGAGCCAAGGGCCTGCAGGAAAAGCTAGCGAATACCCTGCTCTCCAGTAGGAAAGAAGTGACACAGCTATATACCTTTAAAGTTTTTGGAAAAAGTTTAACTCCTGGTGCTCTCCTAAAGGTTTCCAGGTCAAAAGTATAGTTTCAGTCCTAGAATTCCTCCATGATGGAATGGAGAAGGGGCTGTCAGCAAGCACCCTTAACTCAGGTGGCTTTTTTTTTTTTTAAGACTTTATCCAAAGAAGTGTTAATTTCCAGATATTTTTTAGGGCTCTTGCACAGAACAGGCCGGTAGCCCTAAAAACTTTTTCCCAACTGGGATTTCTCTATTGTGTTTCAGGCTTTCATGGAGGCTCCTTTTGAACCCCTGCAGGAAGCATCCTTAAAAGATTTAGTTCTCAAGACGATTTGTTAGCTGCCATCACTTTGGCCAGAAGGATCAGTGACGTTTCTTTCAGATCGGGTAATTCTTCGAACAGATCCGTCATTTCTACCCAAGGTTGCCACACCTTTTCTCCGCTCACAAGAGATTGCAATACCCACTTTCTCCTCAGCTCCAGCCAAACCAGGAGAAGAAGCTTTTCATACCTTGGATGTAAGGAGATGCCTAGTGCATTATGTAAGAATCACCAAAACATTTAGGAAATCAAATGCCCTCTTCATAATCTTCTCAGGATCCCGTAGGGGGGGGGGGGGGGCTTCCAAGAGCACTCTAGGTGGGTGGCTTAAATAGGCAATTATGAAAGCCTACAAAGCTAAGGGAGAAATACCCCTTCAGTTATAGTTGCCCACTCTACAAGATCAACTGCAGTTTCCTGGGCCGAAAGGGCCGGTGCTACGCCTGAACAAATATGCAAGGCTGCTACCTGGTCCAGCTTCTCTGTGGTCCTCCGGCACTATAGGTTGAACTTGCTGTCTGCCGAGGATCAAGCCTTCGTCATGTAGGTGCTGCAAGCAGTGGTCCCACCCTAGGGTAAGTTTCTTGGTTATCCTCTCCAAGGCTGTCCTGAAAGGCGATTTGAGAAAAACTTAGACTTATCGTGACGGTATTTCTAAGAGCCTTTCAGGACAACCGTTACTACCCTCCCTGTTGTCTTAGAAGTGTTTTAAGTATCTGTCATCGTTGTGTTGGTATTTTTCTGTGCTTTGTTTTCCAGCATGTCGGAGACCACACAATAACTGAAGCCATGGCGGAAGAGGAGGGATTTTAAAGCTGCATGTGTTTCCTGGAAAATGGGCAGAGCTACACTCTCTCCAAGGCTGTCCTGAAAAGCCCTTTAGAAATACCGACACCGGTAAGTCCAACTTAGTTTTTTTACCTTTAATGCATTGCTTGCATTAAAGTGGGGTTCCACTGCCTCCGTGTTTTTTTTTTTTTTTTGCGGTACATTCGAAATAATAAATGGTTCTTAAAATGCTCACTCACGTCTCCCGTCCTTCCCGCTGTCATCCTATAATTTTCTCCTCCAATACTGTAGTTATAAAATCCCCGTACGGGGGTTTCATCTTGCCTGTGGGCATGTGAAACCCACAGGCATTCTCTTCCGGGATGTGCTGACGTTGTGCTGACGTCAATTTCCCATGATGCAATGCCCCGTGTCGCAGATCTCGCGCATGCGCATTAGACACGTTGCGCGAGCGCCGTTCACAGCTTCTGTTGCCATCACAACAGGCGGCGTCCTCGGAAGTCCCGCCCTGTTGTGATGGCAACACGTGGAATCGCGTCACTTCCTGTTTGGAAGTAACGCGATTCTAGACCTCGGCGGTGCTCAAAGACTACTGGGAAATGGTGACTCACATCTCCCAGGAGCCTTAGCGAGCCTTTCCGCCGAGGGAAGTGACGTTTTTAGCCCGGGCTAGCGCAGAGGCAGATTATGTGAGACCACCTAGCAACAGGCAGAACTAGGTAAGTGACATTTTTTTTCCTCCATTTTATTTTTTTTTGATGCGATTGTAGGCAGGTCTAAACAAAGTTATATTTATGGGGGAAACTCCACTTTAAGGTAAAGAAACATTTTCAGTTTACCTGTGCCCCCCTTCCCTATGTGAAGGGGAAGAGAGGGGAGAAGAGATCAGCACTGTAAGGGGCTGCATCTTTTCTCCCCTTACTTCCTCTTTACAATGCAATTGAGCAGCAGCGGGAGCCATTGGCTCTTGCTGTCAATGAGAGGAAGTGGAGGGCGGGCCTAAATCCCACTGTGCAAGTCTATGGAATGCGGCTCCGTAGACGCACAGCTTGAGAGAGCGTGATTGACTACCTCTCCTCCTAGCCAGCAGCTGGCTATGGTAGTCCTGCAGAAGTAGAGGAGAAGTCAAGACCCCAGAAGAGGAGGATTGGTGCCACTCTGAACATTTTTCACTGCACAGAGCAAGTATAACATGTTTGTTATCTTATTAAATAAAAAAATATTGAGTTTAGTAACACTTTAAGCCTTAAAAAAACACCTTTGGGTGAGAGGGCACTATGAGGCCTTCTCCTGTGATCTTGGTAACTCTAAAGAGACCAAATCTTGCAAGAGGTCTCTACAGCACTGTGATTTGGAAGCCCAAACTTTCTGAGAAAAAGCTGGGGTCTGTTTTTAACTCTACCTTTTCTGCTTACCCCCCCCCTTCTTTTTGTTTCTTTTTTTTTTTTTTACATGGGGTGGGGGAGAGGGGCTACAAGAGAACATTTTCACACTTTTTGAAGTAAATTCTGCCAAACAATTTCAAAAAAATTTTTTTTCCTGAAGATATTTTTTGGAATGGACTGTGAGGATAAGCAGCAGTCTAATGTAGTCATCTCTCTGTCACTCTTTCACCTATTAACATGCACCCTGCACAACTTCTTCCTCTCGCAGCCTTAGATCTGTTGCCCAGATTTTGCAAGAGGGTAATTCCAAGTCAAATTTTGGCACTTACATTAATGAACATAAAGTTGCTTTAATATGTGACTTTGATTTCTGCCTGAAGGTCAGCTTTAGAACATCACAAAACTGCTTCAGGACAGGTAAATAAGCACAACTGGTGATTTTATTCATATGCCAGTTGTAACTATAAGATGTTTTTTCCCCAGACATTGGAATAAGCATGTATAAATACAATAACATAACGAGAAATAAAATTAGAACTCCTTAAAATACTGTAGCAGCGCTTAGTAATCAGAGACTAAAATACGATAAAAAGGTGGGTAATAATAAATTAATGTACGTATAAATAAATATGAATAATATATATATATCAATAAATAAATGAATATACGTATCAATAGATTATATATATATCAATAAATAGTTAATTCATTTAATAAAACTGTCCAGCAATATCCAAAGCGGGATGAGGAAGATGACAGTTCTATATCCAATATAGTGTGATCTGATCAGTCCATCCACCAGCACACTCCACCACGTGTATTAGGTTCCCCTATGGGGATGCACTCACCAGAGCTAAAACAAATACAGGCATATAATCTCCCAACAGGACTCTGCTCCTTCCTTTCCAGCTCTCCTCCAACTCTCCTCCACAGCCTCTAGTCAACAGCTCACCATTGCCAGCCAGGTCATGTATGAAAAGAATTGCATCCACATAGCGTAATACAGGGGGTCCCCGGGTTACAAACAAGATGGGGACTGTAGGTTTGTTCTTAAGTTAATTCTGTTTGTAAGTCGGAACAGGTAAATTTTTAAGTGTAGCTCCAGCCAAAAAATCTATTTTTACGTTTTTTAGATAACATAGAGAAGGGTTATCACCCCTGTAACATTTGTTTTGCGGTCTGTGCCCCTGTTCAGAAGATTTCACCTCACCTTCTGTCCCAATGACAATTGGATTTTGAAAATTTTGGGTTGTTAGGGAAACATGGACTGGTGATAAAGCATCAGTGGAGACACCTTTTTCCCATATTAACTCTTACAGGAGTGAATTTCCCTTCCTAGGGGTAGATTTCCTATCACTTCCTGTTGTCTCCTTCCGTTTGTAAGTAGGAGTCGTTTGTAAGTCGGATGTTTGTAAGTAGGGGACCCCCTGTACTGCTTAAACGTTTTATTAACCCTCCCCAAAGAATAAAAACCCCTTCACATTAAATGCGTACCAGAATAAAAATTAAAATTGGCAAATGTAAAAGATTGCACTATGCCTGGATTCCCTTTCCGGATCCGCTATGCCGATTTCCGCTGTGTCTAGTGGTGGTCTCAGCGTGCTGCAGGCTTCCCGGTCAGTGGAACGCAGGGATGGATCGCAAATGTCGTCACTTCCTGGTTGTCTGGTTCACGTCCCTGACGTGCGTTTCGTCATATCCGACTTCGTCACGAGGGCGTGACCAGACAACCGGAAGCGTTCCCTTTCAAGTGACGGATCGCGCTCTTAGCCAATCGGAGTGTGCGCATGGATAGAGTAGGAGTTCAATGCTCTATAATTAAAAATCCTCGCGCTAGTATCTGATCATAATGACAAATGCTGATACCTATAGTACCTCAGATTAACGGTCATTATGGAGCACTAATAGACTATTAGGATATTCAGATTTATATTGCATTATATATTTGTGTCAGGGGTGTGTGCATAGTATATATCCAGGGTCCCGGGTTAACCCCATAGTGAATATATTAATATGAATGGGCAAACCTTCAACACGCGATATTTAGCAGGAAAAAGCCAGATCAATAATGTATGGCCCTGCTATTCTAAAGTTCAGTATATGATGTCCAACTATACATGCGAGCACACTGTGGCTAGATATTACAATAATCAAATGGCGGTGTATATACTGTATTACCATACATAAACAATGTATTGCCTTAGATGTGGCTTCCAATGAAGGAGGGATATGGCTCTAATAAATTACAGTTATGATGATCTATAAAATATTCTCCGAGAGACAATTAAAAAAATTGCATAAAATTTGTATATATATAGCATAAAGAGCAAATCAAAATTTGAAGAATTAATGAATTAAAATACCAGGAATTTGTGCGGAAAAATTGATAAAAAGCATGATTAAAAGAGGATGTCAATAAGATCTAAAATTGCAGATAAAAATATGAGATCTAAAATTGCAGAAAGAAAACATGAAAATATTAATAGGACCCCAAATGCAGATAATATTTCAGCGATAAAATGAAATTTCAGCAATAAAATGATAAAATTATAAATTCATATACCGGTATGTTAAAATTCCAAACATATGTAAAATCACATAAAGTAATAAAATACATATGATAAGACCAAAATTGATCAAAATTGAATATATATATATATATATAATATATATATATTTATATAAATATATATATTATCTATTGATACGTATATTCATTTATTTATTTATTTATTGATACATAGGGGAACCTAATACACGTGGTGGAGTGTGCTGGTGGATGGACTGATCAGATCACACTATATTGGATATAGAACTGTCATCTTCCTCATCCCGCTTTGGATATTGCTGGACTGTTTTATTAAATGAATTAACTATTTATTGATATATATATATATATATTCTATTGATACGTATATTCATTTATTTTATTTATTGGTATATACACCAGACCTCTCCACGAGGCCGGTGTCGGTTCCAGCGCGCCGTACTACACGTCACCAGGCCGACAAACAACTCAGTACATGTTCCTGAGTTGTCCGACGCTCCTCGTTCCAGATTACGGATTCGATTCCCGATCGCACCCCCAGTTCGTTCCGCTTCAGCGTCGCAGGTAGGATTTATGCTTTTTCGTCGCTACGTCGAAACCCCTGTTTTTCACTGAGTCATTTCAACTGCTATTGTCTGTCATTTTCTACCCCACAATTACCCCACTTCCACTGGTTGTTACGCCCGCTACCCAGTGCAAGCATCCCTCACTCACACGTCCACCACAAACGCCCCCCCCCCCAAACCCCCCCCCCCCCAAAAAAAAAAAAAAAAAAAAAAAACGCACACACACTCACCAGAGCATCTGTCACTGCACTCCCCACGCACTTCTTGCAGGCACCGCAAGTTCGTGTAAACGGGCCCCCACACCTTGCAAACCTCAGCAAGACAGTCCACTCCTTGCCTTCCACGGCAACCCAGCCAATGTGAGGCACAGCCGCCCCCCCCGCACATCTTGCCTCATCGCAGGTTTGTGTCACGGCTCCCACATCCACCCTCCCACATACCTCTGCAATCGTTGCAGCTCGACCTCCATTGGCCTCGCAGCCACAACCTCCCCAGTAGCAAACTTCAGCTACTCACGCCTTTCTCTATCCCTTTTCACCTTTTCCTTAGGTCAGTAATCGCCCCTGGTCTCCTACACAACAGGATCAGACCATCCCGTTCCTTTTCAGGTAAAAAAAAAAAAAAAAAAAATTATTCATATTTATTTATACGTACATTAATTTATACTTACCCACCTTTTTATCGGATTTTAGTCTCTGATTACTAAGCGCTGCTACAGTATTTTAATGAGTTCTAATTTTATTTCTCGTTATCTTATTGTATTTATACACGTTACCTTGATCTTAAGCAGCTGCTAGCAGTGTACCGGTTTTTAAATTGTGCACACTGAATCACGTATATATTTATTTATTTATTTATACACCTTACATATGCATGTGTAAACAGCAAGAAGTTGTCATCCTTCTGAGCGCAGAGAGGTGTTTGACATAGGAGGGCCCATATACCAAACATCCATTTTTTGCATTGGAATAAGCATGCACCATGCAATGAACTGTGGAAGGAAAATAGGATTTTTATAACAGCTTACCTGTAAAATCCTTTTCTTGGTGTACATAACGGGACACAGAGGCACCATAATAATTACCATGTGGGTTATAGGCCACCTTCAGGTGATGGACACTGGCACACCCTAAACAGGAAGTTGCCTCCCTATATAACCCCTCCCATACCGGGAGCACCTTTTAGTTTTTGTAGCAAAGCAATATACATGTACATATACCTCAGAAAAGAGGGGAGAGACCGCTGTGTCCCGTGATGTACTCCAAGAAAAGGATTTTTACAGGTAAGCCGTTATAAAAATCCTATTTTCTTTATCGTACATCACGGGACACAAAGCACCATAGTAATTACTATGTGGGATGTCCCATAGCAATGCTATTTGAGGGGAGGGAGACCCAACCCGTAGGGCGCCCCCAGACTTGAGGACCTATACTGCTGCCTGCAGCACACTGCGCCCAAAGGCGACATCCTCATGCCTTTTTACATCCACCTGACAAAATCTGGTGAATGTATGTAAGTTGCGGCCTTGCAGATCTGAGCCATGGAGGCTTAGCGATGCACTGCCAAAGAAGAACTAACTGCTCTAGTAGAGTGCGCTTTGACATGAAAAGGTGAAATCTTACCTTTTTAACCATTAGTCCTGAATTATAACTTGCCGAATCCACTTCGAAATAATGGATTTTAATGCTGCCTGTCCCTTCCTAGGACCTTCTGGCAGCACAATAAGACATCAGTCTTTTGGATCTGAGCAGTCATCTTTAAATAGACCTTGACCGCTCTCACTACATCAAGACAATGCAGTGAGTTCTCTACCTAGAATATGGTTTTGGAAAAAACAACGGTACGACAATATCTTGGTTTAGGTGAAAAACCTGAAAACACCTTAGGTAGAAAACTTGGATGAGGACCTAACATGAACCTGTCCTTGTGAATAATTAAATATGGCTCTTTACAGAAAAGAGCAGCCAACTCTGATACCCTTTTTACAGAGGCTATAGCGACTCGAAACACTAATTTCCTTGTCCTAAGGACCAAGGGAGTATGCTGTAACGGTTCAAAAGGACTGTTTTTTGCAATACCGACAAAAACTAAGTTCAAGTCCCAAAGGTTCAAGGGTGATCTAACTGGCGGAATAAGCCGCATTACCCCTTGTATACAAACCCCAGACCAAAGAATACGAAGCAAGCGGTCTTTGAAATAAGAACGATAAAGCCGAGACTTGGCCCTTAATGGTACTCAAGGCCAGCTTCATTTGTACTAGAGGTCGACCGATATGGGTTTTTCTCTGGCCGATGCCGATATTTAGAAATTGGGGCAGCCGATGGCCGATATATGATGCCGATTTTTGCGGCCGATTTTTTAGGCCGATTTATTTATTTATTTATTTTTTTTTTTTCTTTTCATAAAATCTAACAGTATAGTTAAATAATAAAGAAGGGATACAGAAAATTGCTTAAATTAACCATTTATTTAACAGAAGTACACAACAAGCCTCCAGGCAGTGCACATGTATGTCAGTTAGATAAGAACACAACTATGTATCTTAAAAATACACAAAAACAGGTAACAAAAACTTTTGAAAATCAACAGCAATAGATAACGGCCATTACTGAAGTAAGTTTGTAAACAATAAAAAAGTGCAATTTTTCTTTAGTTTTAGGGTTTTTGGTTCAGTTCCAGTCCCCGATTCTCTTCTTCACCCGCATCCATCACTTAACAGTTCTCTTGGTACTCCCAGTTTAACCACTTCCCGACCGCCCCATGTACATATACGTCAGCAGAATGGCACGTACAGGCAAAACCACGTACCTGTACGTGCCATTCTTCAGGCGCGCGGGGGGTCCGATCGGACCCCCCCGGCCGGCGGGGACGGTCGGGATCGTGTCAGGAGCGATCCGGGATGAGGGGACGGCCAGTGGTTTCTGGCCACCCCCTCGCGATCGCTCCTGGCGAATGAGAAGCTTCCCCTTCCTGTCTATTGTATAGACAGGCAGGCGGAAGTGATGTCACGCTCGGTGCGCCGGTCTATCTGACCGGGACGCCGAGCTGTGAACACTCACAGGTTAGTGCACAAACAGTACACTGACACCAGTACACATAGGCACACAAAACCCCCCACTGTCACCCCCAGATCACCCCCCAGATCACCCCCTGCCCCCCCAGTCAGTGTCACTAATTGCAGTGATCATTTATTTACTGATCACTGCATTTAGTGTCAGTGTGACTGTAATAACTGTCAGGGCAGTTAGTTTTAGGTCCAAGGTAGCCCCCTACCCCCCCTAATAAAGGTTTAACACCTTGATTGCCCCCTAGTTAACTTTCACCCCCTTTTGCCAGTGTCACTAAGCGATCGTTTTTCTGATCGCTGCATTAGTGTCACTGGTGCCGCTAGGTAGCCAGTTTTTTTTTTAGGTTAACCGCCATGTTTATATAGGTTTATAGGTCAGGTACCCCCATATTACAACCTAAATAAAGGTTTTAACCCCCTGATTGCCCCTAGAGTTAACCCTTTCACCAGTGATCACCGTATAAGTGTCACTGGTGACGCTGGTTAGCCAGTTAGTTATTTCGTTATTTAGGTTCCCCGTCAGGTTTTTATATAGCGTCAGGTACCCCCATATATTACCTAATAAAGGTTTTAACCCCCTGATTGCCCTAGTTAACCCTTTCACCAGTGATCACCGTATAACTGTTACGGGTGACGCTGGTTAGCCAGTTTGTTTTTTATACTGTCAGGGCACCCGCCATTTATTACCCAATAACGGTTTAACCCCCTGATCGCCCCGGCGGGTGATATCAATTAGGTTTTAGGGTCAAATAAGGTCTGCGTCGCCCCAGGTTAGTGCCAGTACCGCAAACACCCACGCGCAAACATACACCTCCCTTAGTGGTATAGTATCTGAACAAATCAATATCTGATCTGATCAGATCTATACTAGCGTCCCAGCAGTTTAGGGTTCCAAAAAACGCATTGTTAGCGGCATCAGCCCAGATACCTGCTAGCACCTGCGTTTTCCCCCTCCGCCCAGCCCAGCCCACCCAAGTGCAGTATCGATCGATCACTGTCACTTACAAAACACTAAGCACACATAACTGCAGCGTTCGCAGAGTCAGGCCTGATCCCTGCGATCGCTAACATTTTTTTTGTGGTAGCGTTTTGATTCAGTCGCTAACAGTCAGGAGCTTTTTTACCTGTAAATCTCAAAAAAATAAAAAAATTGTTGTCGTTTTATTGTTCTCTCTCTCTATTCTCTCTCTATTGCTCTTTTTTTACTCCATTCTATTCTGCAATGTTTTATTATGTTTTATCATGCTTGCTTTTCAGGTATGTAATTTTGTTTACTGTGTTTTAGTGTTAACCATTTTTTTGTTTTCAGGTGCGCCATTCAGTTGCAGCGTGGATTTATTTATCTTGACAGCAACAGCGTTTGCTCCCACGATACATAAAGCCACGACTCCAACGCTGTAGGAGGTGATTTCACCACCGCAGTTAAAAAAAAAAGAGCATATATGCCGAAGCATGGGGGCAGCAGGGGCGGAGGAGCGATTGGCTCCTAATGCTGCGTACATACGGTCGAAATTCCAACGGAGCCTTGCCCCGTGGAAAAGTGCGACCGTGTGTACATGGCATAACTTTTGTGGGAGGATGCATGAAAAAAAAAGATTACAATATATGTCCAGTATGTTGCTGGACTTTGAATGGTTATACCAGAATGATGCCTGCAGGTTTAGGTATCATCTTGGTATCATTCTTTTCAGCCAGTGATCGGCTTTCATGTAAAAGCAATTCTAGCGGGTAATTAGCCTCTAGACTGCTTTTACAAGCAGTGGGAGGGAATGTCCCCCCTCCCGGATATAAACCGCGCCATTGGGAAATTGGGAAAGCATTTTATCACACCGATCTTGGTGTGGTCAGATGCTTTGAGGGCAGAGGAAAGATCTAGGGTCTAACAGACCCCAATTTTTTTCAAAAAAAGAATACCTGTCACTGCCTATTGCTATCATAGGGGATATTTACATTCCCTGAGATAATAAAAATGATAACAAAGAAAAAAAATGGAAGGAACAGTTTAAAAATAAAAAAAAAAAGCGAAATAAATAAAAAAAAAAAAAAAAAAAAAAAAAAAAAGCACCCCTGCCCCCCCTTCTCTTGCGCAAAGGCGAACACAAGCGTTGGTCTGGCGTCATATGTAAACAGCAATTGCACCATGCATGTGAGGTATCACCGCAAAGGTCAGATTGAGGGCAGTAATTTTAGCAGTAGACCTCCTCCGTGAATCTAATGTGGTATCATGTAAAGGCTTTTAAAAGCTTTTAAAAATGTATGTAGTTTGTCGCCACTGCGTGTTTGTGCGCAATTTCAAAGCATGTCGTGTTTGGTATCCATGTACTCGGCCTAAGATCATATTTTTTTATTTCATCAAAAATTTGAGCAATGTAGTGTGTTTTAGTGCATTAAAATAAAAAAAGTGTATTTTTTCCACAAAAAATGCGTTTGAAAAATCGCTGCGCAAATACTGTGTGGAAAAAAAAAATGCAACACCCACCATTTTAATCTGTAGGGCCTTTGCTTTAACAATATATATAGTGTTTGGGGGTTCAACGTAATTTTCTTGCAAAAAAAAAAAAATGTTTTCATGTAAACAAAAAGTGTCAGAAAAGGCTTTGTCTACAAGTGGTTAGAAGAGTGGGTGACGTGTGACATAGGCTTCTAAATGTTGTGCATAAAATGCCAGGTCAGTTCAAACCCCCCCCAAATGACCCCATTTTGGAAAGTAGACACCCCAAGCTATTTGCTGAGAGCAATGTTGAGCCCATTAAATTTTTTTTTTTTTTTTTTTGTCCCAAGAGATTGAATAATGAAAAAAAAATATATATATATTTTTTTTTTACAAAAAGTTGTCACTAAATGATATATTGCTCAAACATGTCATGGGCATATGTGGAAATACACCCCAAAATACATTCTGTTGCTTCTCCTGAGTACGGGGATACCACATGTGTGGGACTTTTTGGGAGCCTAGCTGCGTACGGGACCCCAAAAAACCAAGCACCGCCTTCAGGCTTTCTAAGGGTGTAATTTTTTTATTTCACTTCTCACTGCCAATCACAGTTTCGGAGGCCATGGAATGCCCAGATGGCATAAAACCCCCCCAAAATGACCCCATTTTGGAAAGTAGACACCCCAAGCTATTTGCTGAGAGGTATGGTGAGTATTTTGCAGATCTCGCTTTTTGTCACAAAGTTTTGAAAATTGAAAAAAGAAAAAAACTATTTTTTTTCCTTTACTTTCTTCATTTTCAAAAACAAATGAGAGCTGTAAAATACTCACCATGCCTCTCAACAAATAGCTTGGGGTGTCTACTTTCCAAAATGGGGTCATTTGGGGGGGGGGGGGGGGGTTTGTGCTATTTTGGCATTTTATGGCCTTCGAAACTGTGATAGGTAGTGAGGAGTGAAATCAAAAATTTGCACCCTTAGAAATCCTGAAGGCAGTGCTTGGGTTTCGGGGCCCCGTACGCGGCTAGGCTCCCAAAAAGTCCCACACATGTGGTATCCCCATACTCAGGAGAAGCAGCAAAATGTATTTTGGGGTGCATCTCCACATATAACCATGGCATGTGTGAGCAATATATCATTTAGTGACAACTTTTTTTTTTTTTTTTTTGTCTTTATTCAATCACTTGGGACTAAAAAAAAAAATATTCAATGGGCTCAACATGCCTCTCAGCAAATAGCTTGGGGTGTCTACTTTCCAAAATGGGGTCATTTAGGGGGGTTTTGTACTTCCCTGCCATTTTAGCACCTCAAGAAATGAGATAGGCAGTCATAAAATTAAAAGCGGTGTAAATTCCAGAAAATGTACTCTAGTTTGTAGACGCTATAACTTTTGCGCAAACCAATAAATATACGCTTATTGGCATTTTTTTTACTAAAGACATGTGGCTAAATACATTTTGGCCCAAATGTTTGACTAAAATTGAGTTTATTGGATTTTTCTTATAACAAAAAGTAGAAAATATCTTTTTTTTTTTTCAAAATTTGCGATCTTTTTCCGTTTATAGCGCAAAAAAATAAAAATCACAGAGGCAATCAAATACCATCAAAAGAAAGCTCTATTTGTGGGAAGAAAAGGACGCCAATTTCGTTTGGGTACAACATTGCATGACCGCGCAATTACCAGTTAAAGCAGTGCAGTGCGAAATTGAAAAAAGACCTCTGGTCCTTTGGCTGCCAATTGGTCCGGGGCTGAAGTGGTTAAGAGCTTCAGGTTATAGTTCAGGAAACACAGTCTCTCGGCATTTTCTCCTGTGAGCCTGCTCCTCTTCTTGTCATAGATGATCCCAATCTCACTAAATACCCTTTCACTGGGAACAGAAGAGGCAGGTGGACAGAGAAATTTTCTTTCCAGTTTTGCAAGGTGGCACAGGCGGGATGCATTCTGTTTCCACCACTCCAGTGGCAGACCAGTCCGTCTGTCTATCAGTGGCTCTCGGAGGTACTTTTCCAATTGCTCAGAAATTAAGTGCTCATCACTCTCTTCAGCAGGAGTTCCATGAGCCCCCAAAATGTTCGCATACATTTTTTCCAGAAGACCAGAGGGACTGGGTTCCTCCTCCTCTTCTACCCTTGTCCTGGTCCGTTTTGGTTCTGGTCCTTCGTTTCCACTGGTGGCTCTTTTTTGTTGCTCGGACACAATAGCGTGCTCTTCTCGCAGCCAAGTTTTTGCTTTGCTTAGTGTGTCCCCTGCAAATACATGACCCTTGTACCGAGGATCAAGCAGTGTTGCCAGCACCAAACATTTGGTATCTTCCAACTTTGTGAATCGTCTCTCCAAACTTTGCCACATGGTTTCCCTAAGTGTTTTGATCCCCCTTGTGGAGTGACCCTCTGCCTGAAGCACCATCTTCAGCACAGCAATGCATGGGATGATGCAGGAGATGGAGGGCTCTGCCTTGCTGATATCCAAAGTCACTTCCTCAATAGGGCCCAGTGTATCTATCAAATTTGAGATGATATCCCATTGTTCTGCTGGAGGTGTGGTAACCTTGCCATGTTCTGCTACATAGAGATTCAGGGCACGCTTCTGCTCCAGCATCCTCTGCAACATATGTAATGTGGAGTTCCAGCGGGTGGAAACATCCTGAATGATACTGTGCTGGGGGAGGCCAAGCTCTTTTTGGATGGCTCCAAGACGCTGCTTTGCAAGCACAGAGTGGCTAAAGTGTGTAGCACAGGTCTTTAATTTGGCAATGATGTCCCCCACTACTCGCTGACTGCTGATGCCCTCTTTCACCACAAGCTGCAATGTGTGTGCACTGCAGCTTAAGTCTGGTATATCTGCCAGTCTGAGGCCTTTAATCATGTTAGCACCACTGTCTCGCAGCACAAGCACCACTCTGTCTTGGTTGATATCCCAATCATTGAGCATGCTAAGGAACATCTCCTTGATATAGTCCCCAGTATGGGAGCCAGACATGGCCTTGACATTTAGAATTACCTGTTTCCTTTCCCAGTTACTGTCTATAAAATGACATGTTAGGCTCATAAGTGATTCTGTTTCACCAGACCAACAGTCTGTTGTGAAGGACAAATAGGGGCCAGCATTCTCTGTTGCAATTAGTGTCTTAATTCGCTGTGTAACCTTTTTGTACACACTGTCCAGCATGTCTGTGCGATAGTATTTTTCACTTTTGAATATCTTGGTTCTATTGTTGCCAGCAAGCGTTGGAAGCCAATATCTGCAACAACTGTAAAGGGCTGGTTGTCTGTGGCAATCATTTCTGTGATTAGGGTATCAATTTTCTTGGACCGGGGATCAGTATTTTGCCATTTTCTTTTAGAATCAAACATCTGTACTACAGTGGGCTGAAAGTTGGCTGAAGAAGCAGCTATAGCTTCTTTCTCCCTCTGTGCGTCTTTATAAGCTTGGAGGTGGTGGACTTTCAGATGATTCCAGATATTTGTGGTATTTTTAGCCTTTCCTTTTTCTGCTCCCATGCTCAGCAATTTCTGGCAGATATTGCACTTGGCCTTCCCTGATGTTGGCTCACTGAAATACTGCCATACTGGGTTTGATTTCTTTTCAGCCATCATCAGACTGCAATTATTAAAAAATACAAATTACAATCTTAGTAATTTTAAAGTAGGGGGGTACAGAGGTGGCTGTGGAGGGAGGGGGTACAGAGGTGGCTGTGGAGGGAGGGGGTACAGAGGTGGCTGTGGAGGGGGGGGGTACAGAGGTGGCTGTGGAGGGAGGGGGTACAGCAGTGGCGGCTGGTGCTCAAACTTTTTAGGAGGGCGTAAACAAAACGGAAAAAAAAAACCCATCTATTGCAGCCACTGTGCCCATCAATTGAAGCCACTGTGCCCCATCAAATGCTGCAAGTGTGCATCCCCTGCCCGCTCTGCACTTACCCTGTCTCGGTAAAGTATCGGGTCACGGCGGCGGTGTGCTCCACAACCCTCGATGTCTTCTCCTGTCCTCTGTATAGGCGTCCAATTACAGTGCCTGTCGTTTCAGCCAATCAGGTGACAGGTAACAGATCCGAGCACCTGATTGGCTGAGAGGCGGTTCAGTGTTAGGAAAGCGATTCATTTGCTTTCCTAACACAGCGCTGAGTGAACAGCGAGCGCCCATTACTACCTTTTTGGACGCCTATTAGAGCCTATGACTCCAATCAGGTGCTTCCAAAAAATACCATGCACGAACCTATCTATGGTAAAAGAGACGTGACAGGAGAGAGGTGGTGGCGCCCGTGCGCCTCTTATGGACGCACCACCACTGGGGTACAGAGAGGTGGCTGTGGAGGAGGGGGGGTACAGAGAGGTGACTGTGGAGGAGGGGGGGTACAGAGAGGTGACTGTGGAGGAGGGGGGTACAGAGAGGTGACTGTGGAGGAGGGGGGGTACAGAGAGGTGACTGTGGAGGAGGGGGGTACAGAGAGGTGACTGTGGAGGAGGGGGGTTACAGAGAGGTGGCTGTGGATGAGGGGGGGGGGGGGTACAGAGAGGTGACTGTGGAGGAGGGGGGGTACAGAGAGGTGACTGTGGAGGAGGGGGGGGTACAGAGAGGTGACTGTGGAGGAGGGGGGTTACAGAGAGGTGACTGTGGAGGAGGGGGGTTACAGAGAGGTGGCTGTGGAGGAGGGGGGTACAGAGAGGTGACTGTGGAGGAGGGGGGTACAGAGAGGTGACTGTGGAGGAGGGGGGTACAGAGAGGTGACTGTGGAGGAGGGGGGTTACAGAGAGGTGGCTGTGGAGGAGGGGGGTTTCAGAGAGGTGGCTGTGGAGGAGGGGGGTTACAGAGAGGTGGCTGTGGAGGAGGGGGGTTACAGAGAGGTGGCTGTGGAGGAGGGGGGTTACAGAGAGGTGGCTGTGGAGGAGGGGGGTTACAGAGAGGTGGCTGTGGAGGAGGGGGGGTTACAGAGAGGTGGCTGTGGAGGAGGGGGGTTACAGAGAGGTGGCTGTGGAGGAGGGGGGTTTACAGAGAGGTGGCGGTGGAGGAGGGGGGTGGGTACAGAGAGGTGGCGGTGGAGGAGGGGGGTACAGAGAGGTGGCTGTGGATGAAGGGGGTTACAGAGAGGTGGCTGTGGAGGAGGGGGGTTACAGAGAGGTGGCTGTGGAGGAGGGGGGTTACAGAGGTGGCTGTGGAGGAGGGGGGTTACAGAGGTGGCTGTGGAGGAGGGGGGGAGAGCGGTGGAGGAGGGGGGGTACAGAGGAGGCGGTGGAGGAGGGGGGTTACAGAGAGGTGGCGGTGGAGGAGGGGGGTTACAGAGAGGTGGCGGTGGAGGAGGGGGGGGGTTACAGAGAGGTGGCGGTGGAGGAGGGGGGTTACAGAGAGGTGGCGGTGGAGGAGGGGGGTTACAGAGAGGTGGCGGTGGAGGAGGGGGGTTACAGAGAGGTGGCGGTGGAGGAGGGGGGTTACAGAGAGGTGGAGGTGGAGGAGGGGGTTACAGAGAGGTGGCGGTGGCGGTGGAGGAGGGGGGGTACAGAGAGGTGGCGGTGGAGGAGGGGGGTTACAGAGAGGTGGCGGTGGAGGAGGGGGGTTACAGAGAGGTGGCGGTGGAGGAGGGGGTTACAGAGAGGTGACTGTGGAGGAGGGGGGTTACAGAGAGGTGGCGGTGGAGGAGGGGGGTTACAGAGAGGTGGCGGTGGAGGAGGGGTGTTACAGAGAGTTGGCGGTGGAGGAGGGGGTTACAGAGAGGTGGCGGTGGAGGAGGGGGGGGTTACAGAGAGGTGGCGGTGGAGGAGGGGGGGGGTTACAGAGAGGTGGCGGTGGAGGAGGGGGGTTTACAGAGAGGTGGCGGTGGAGGAGGGGGGGTTACAGAGAGTTGGCAGTGGAGGAGGGGGGTTACAGAGAGGTGTCGGTGGAGGAGGGGGGTTACAGAGAGGTGACTGTGGAGGAGGGGGTTACAGAGAGGTGACTGTGGAGGAGGGGGGGTTACAGAGAGGTGACTGTGGAGGAGGGGGGTTACAGAGAGGTGACTGTGGAGGAGGGGGGTTACAGAGAGGTGGCGGTGGAGGAGGGGGGTTACAGAGAGGTGGCGGTGGAGGAGGGGGGTTACAGAGAGGTGGCGGTGGAGGAGGGGGGTTACAGAGAGGTGGCGGTGGAGGAGGGGGGTTACAGAGAGGTAGCGGTGGAGGAGGGGGGTTACAGAGAGGTGGCGGTGGAGGAAGTGGATTACAGAGGTGGCGGTGGAGGAGGGGGGGGGTACAGAGGTGTTGGTGGAGGAGGGGGGTTACAGAGAGGTGGCTGTGGAGGAGGGGGATTACAGAGAGGTGGCTGTGGAGGAAGGGGGTTACAGAGGTGGCGGTGGAGGAGGGGGGGTACAGAAAGGTGACTGTGGAGGAGGGGGGTTACAGAAAGGTGACTGTGGAGGAGGGGGGTTACAGAGAGGTGGCGGTGGAGGAGGGGGGTTACAGAGAGGTGGCGGTGGAGGAGGGGGGTTACAGAGAGGTGGAGGAGGAGGGGTTACAGAGAGGTGGTGGTGGAGGAGGGGGGTACAGAGAGGTGGCGGTGGAGGAGGGGGGTTACAGAGAGGTGGCGGTGGAGGAGGGGGGGTTACAGAGAGGTGGCGGTGGAGGAAGGGGGTTACAGAGAGGTGGCGGTGGAGGAGGGGGTTACAGAGGTGGAGGAGGGAGGGTACAGAGAGGTGACTGTGGAGGAGGGGGGTTACAGAGAGGTGACTGTGGAGGAGGGGGGTTACAGAGAGGTGACTGTGGAGGAGGGGGGTTACAGAGAGGTGGCGGTGGAGGAGGGGGGTTACAGAGAGGTGGCGGTGGAGGAGGGGGGTTACAGAGAGGTGGCGGTGGAGGAGGGGGGTTACAGAGAGGTGGCGGTGGAGGAGGGGGGTTACAGAGAGGTGGCGGTGGAGGAGGGGGGTTACAGAGAGGTGGCGGTGGAGGAGGGGGGGGTTACAGAGAGGTGGCGGTGGAGGAGGGGGGGGTTTACAGAGAGGTGGCGGTGGAGGAAGTGGATTACAGAGGTGGCGGTGGAGGAGGGGGGTTACAGAGAGGTGACTGTGGAGGAGGGGGGTTACAGAGAGGTGACTGTGGAGGAGGGGGGTTACAGAGAGGTGGCGGTGGAGGAGGGGGGTTACAGAGAGGTGGCGGTGGAGGAGGGGGGTTACAGAGAGGTGGCGGTGGAGGAGGGGGGTTACAGAGAGGTGGCGGTGGAGGAGGGGGGTTACAGAGAGGTGGCGGTGGAGGAGGGGGGTTACAGAGAGGTGGCGGTGGAGGAGGGGGGTTACAGAGAGGTGGCGGTGGAGGAGGGGGGTTACAGAGAGGTGGCGGTGGAGGAGGGGGGGGTTACAGAGAGGTGGCGGTGGAGGAAGTGGATTACAGAGGTGGCGGTGGAGGAGGGGGGGTACAGAGGTGTTGGTGGAGGAGGGGGGGTACAGAGGTGTTGGTGGAGGAGGGGGGTTACAGAGGTGGCTGTGGAGGAGGGGGATTACAGAGAGGTGGCTGTGGAGGAAGGGGGTTACAGAGGTGGCGGTGGAGGAGGGGGGGTACAGAAAGGTGACTGTGGAGGAGGGGGGTTACAGAGAGGTGACTGTGGAGGAGGGGGGTTACAGAGAGGTGACTGTGGAGGAGGGGGTTACAGAGAGGTGACTGTGGAGGAGGGGGTTACAGAGAGGTGACTGTGGAGGAGGGGGGTTACAGAGAGGTGACTGTGGAGGAGGGGGGTTACAGAGAGGTGACTTTGGCGGAGGGGGGTTACAGAGAGGTGACTGTGGAGGAGGGGGGGTTACAGAGAGGTAGCGGTGGAGGAGGGGGGTTACAGAGAGGTGGCGGTGGAGGAGGGGGGTTACAGAGAGGTGGCGGTGGAGGAGGGGGGTTACAGAGAGGTGGCGGTGGAGGAGGGGGGGTTACAGAGAGGTGGCGGTGGAGGAGGGGGGTTACAGAGAGGTGGCGGTGGAGGAGGGGGGTTACAGAGAGGTGGAGGTGGAGGAGGGGGGTTACAGAGAGGTGGCGGTGGAGGAGGGGGGTTACAGAGAGGTGGCGGTGGAGGAGGGGGGGGGGTTACAGAGAGGTGGCGGTGGAGGAAGGGGTTTACAGAGGTGGCGGTGGAGGAGGGGGGGGTACAGAGGTGTTGGTGGAGGAGGGGGGGGTACAGAGGTGTGGGTGGAGGAGGGGGGTTACAGAGAGGTGGCTGTGGAGGAGGGGGATTACAGAGAGGTGGCTGTGGAGGAAGGGGGTTACAGAGGTGGCGGTGGAGGAGGAGGGGGGTACAGAAAGGTGACTGTGGAGGAGGGGGGTTACAGAGAGGTGACTGTGGAGGAGGGGGGTTTACAGAGAGGTGACTGTGGAGGAGGGGGGTTACAGAGAGGTGACTGTGGAGGAGGGGGGTTACAGAGAGGTGACTGTGGAGGAGGGGGGTTACAGAGAGGTGACTGTGGAGGAGGGGGGTTACAGAGAGGTGACTTTGGCGGAGGGGGGTTACAGAGAGGTGACTGTGGAGGAGGGGGGTTACAGAGAGGTAACGGTGGAGGAGGGGGGTTACAGAGAGGTAGCGGTGGAGGAGGGGGGTTACAGAGAGGTAGCGGTGGAGGAGGGGGGTTACAGAGAGGTGGCGGTGGAGGAGGGGGGTTACAGAGAGGTGGCGGTGGAGGAGGGGGGTTACAGAGAGGTGGCGGTGGAGGAGGGGGGGTACAGAGAGGTGGCGGGGAGGAGGGGGGGGGGTACAGAGAGGTGGCTGTGGAGGGGGGGGGGGGGTACAGAGAGGTGACTGGAGGAGGGGGGTGGGGGGGGGGGGGGGTTACAGAGAGGTGACTGTGGAGGGGGGGGGGTACAGAGAGGGGGGGGGGTGACTGTGGAGGGGGGGGGGGGTACAGAGAGGTGACTGTGGAGGGGGGGGGTACAGAGGTGGCTGTGGGAGGACATAAAATAAAGTCTGCAGGGGGGGCACAGTAGCACACTTTTTTTCCTCACTTACCCTCCATACATGCTGGTATCTATCTGCATGCACCTGATAGGGCTAGGTGTATGCAGATAGATGCTGACCAGCCAATCACAGAGCAGGAGAAATAGCAGCATCCAGCAGGCTCCGCCTTAGCAGGGAAGCTTAGCTGGTGCTTGCCACGATCTCCTGCGGAGGCTCATCTCTTACAGCACGCCGGAGGGGGGCGGGGGCGGGGCGGAGCGGCCAAAGGGGGGCGGGGCGGAGCGGTCCCGTGCTTGTAAACTTTCTTCCTTTACCTTCTATAATGGCCGGCCGTGCAGGGGAAGATGTCACATGCTACTGTAGCGGGGGCACAGGTCTGTACTGCAGGCGGCCGGGTATAGCGTTGCGGCCGCGAATCGGCCTGGTTTACACAATAATCGGCCGATGCCGATTTCTTAAAAACAGCCAAATATCGGCCGATATATCGGTCGACCTCTAATTTGTACTAGAATTCTACCTATGTTATATTTCCGATCGTGCCACCCTTGGATTCACACCAGGAAACATAAGCCCTCTAGACTCTATAATATATGACTCTGGAAGCCGGCTTCATCAATGAAAGTAGAAATCGCTGACCCAGGGGGAGATTACGTCTCTTCAGAATGTGGGCTTCAAATAGCCAAGCCGTCTGAATTCTCGTTGGAAAAAGCTCTGATGGCTTTCCCATTGGAATTCCGAAGGAATTTCGCTCAAACTGTCTTGCCTACACACGGTCACACCAAATTCTGACGGTCAATAACACCACGCCTTAAACGTTCGACTGCACTATAAATGGGAAGTTTAATGCTTCTTAGCATGCGTCGAATTGTTTCCGAGCATGCGTCGGAATTTTGCGTGTCGGAATTGCATACACACGATCGGAAAATCCGATAGAAAGGTTTTCCGTCGGAAAAATTAAGAACAGGTTCTCAATCCAAAGTCCGTTGGAAATTCTGACAGAAAAAGACCGATGGGCATACACACGGTCGGAAAATCCAATGAAAAGCTCCCATCGGACTGTTTGTAAGGTAGGATGGAATATCGACCCCCTCGAGAGTAGGTCTGGACGCAGTGGAAATGTTCATGGGTCCCCCACTGCCATCTTTACGATATCTGCATACCAGGACCTTCTGGGCCATGCTGGGGCTACAAGAATTACAGACTTTCTTTCCAGCTGGATCCTGCAAAGAAGCCGTGGCAGCAACTGAATGGGGAAAAAACCTAAATCAGTGAAAACTGACCCCATGGGGTCACCGCACATCTGTCTTGCATGCAAGTGGGTCCCTTGTCCTTGACATAAAGTTGAACCTGGACGCCAAAAGATCTACGTCCGGGATCCCCCATCTTTGGCATATAGCCAGAAAGATGGAGTGAAGGGACCACTCCCCCGGGAACAACTGCTGGCAACTCAAGTAGTCGGCCTGCCAATTCACTATTCCCGAAATGAAGACTGCCGATAGGCAAGGAACATCCTTTTCTGCCCAAGCTAGAATATGGTCCACCACTCTGAGTTGCGTGACCCTTAGTGCCCCCTTGGCGATTGATATAGGCCACAGCTGTGGCATTGTCGGATTGGATCCTGACAGGATAATCCCGTAACCTGAATGTCCAGGACTTCAGAGCCAGACGCGCTGCCCGAATTCCTAGGATGTTGATTGGCAAGGCTCTTTCAGTTCTGGACCACTGTCCCTGGACAGTTGTCTTTTTCCAGTACTGCTCCCCAACCTGAAATGTTGGCATCTGTCGTTACCACTTTCCAGGTAACTGGTATGAAGGATCTTTCCTTCTGCAGATTCCCGGATATCGACCACCAGCTGAGGCTCTGGGACACCTCTGGGGACAGCCGCATTGGCAAATCTAGAGCTTGGACCCTTTTTTTCTAAGCAGACAGGATACTGTTTTGCAACAGTCTCGAATGGAACTGGGCATAGGGACCCGCTTCAAACAAAACCACAATTTTTCCTAACAACCTCATGCAAAGGCAAATGGAGGGCATCTCTCTTCGACCTGACCATCGGCACCAGTTCTCTTATGGCGTTGAACTTTGCCTGAGGCAAAAAAAATAAAAAAACACCTGTGTCCTATGATCAGACCCAAGTACTCCAGCCTTTTTTGTGGTTTTAAGGAAGACTTCTCTAGGTTGAGAATCCAACCTAGACTTTTCAGGTATTTGGTTGTAATGCGCACACCTTGCTCCAAGCGCGCCACTGACCGGTCTATTAGCAATAGATTGTCCAGGTATGCCAGGACTGTTATGCCCTGTGCCCTTAGCCTGGCTACAGGTGAAACCAGAACCTTTATAAAATACCTGGGGGACTGTAGCCAGCCCAAAGGACAAGGCTACAAATTGAAAATGGTGCTGTTCTACCTCAAACCGCAGAAACCTTTGGTTGGGAAATATAGGAACATGCAGATATGCATCTCTGATGTCGATAAACGCCAGAAGTTCTCGTCCTAAGAAGCCTACGGCACCTGGTATTCCCAGGCGGTCTCCCATCCAGGCCCGACCCTGCTTAGCCTCCGAGATCAGACGAGATTGGGCGCTTTCAGGGTGATGTGGCTGTAGGATAGAAAGCACCGACCTGATTGACTCCATGCGAAAAGAGCAGACCTTCAGGAATTGATCCAGATCTTTGAGATCTAGAATGGGTCTGACATCTCCATTCGGTTTTGGTACCGTGAAGAGGTTTGAATAGTACCCCAAACCTTGCTCTTCTGTGGGGATTTGCATGATCACCCCTTGAGCTAGTAATCGGTCTAATGCCTAAAACAGAGACTGCCTTTTCCCTGGATCTTTGGGAACGTTTGACCTTAGAAAAACGAGGCAGTGAAACTCTCTCAACTCTAGTTTGTAACCTAGAGTTATTGTGGCGACAACCCATCTGTCCTGAATTTTCTCCTGCCAGACTTCTAAGAACTGCAGACGTCTTCGCCCCTTCATAATGAGGCTTTCCTCTAGACTGAGGGTAGAGGCCCTTGGCTCCGGAGAAATAGCCCACTTAAATGAAGGGTGTTTATTCCTTCGTTTTGACTTTTGGAATGATTTGTCAAAATCATCCCCAAATAGCCGATCCCCATGAAAATGAAAACCAGTCAGGAGCCTTTTGCATGGAGGAATCCCCTGCATGTGTACTAGCACAAGCGCAAGGCGAGACGCCTGGTGGATAGAATCCTCAATGGCGTCAAATGGCAAAACATAATGCTCGTGGCAGCTCGGCCAAGTCTCAGACCGGTTGCACAGGAACCTCCCTAAGGGCTTGTCTAAACTGGTCCTTCAGGGACTGACCGATGCCCATCGCAGCGACTGCCGGCTGAGTAACTGAACCTGTCAAAGAAAAAGAGGATTTTAACAGGAATTCCAATCTTTTATTTGTTGGATCCCTAAGCATTTAAGCATCGTCTACTGGACAGGTTAGACTGGATATAGCAGCGTCAACTGCTGGTACATTTTTCATCTTTTGGTGAATTTCCAGTAATGCATGGACTGGAAACGCATGCAAAGTCTGCAGAGGTTTTAAGGAACCCAAAGAAGGGACTTTCGGCTGACTTAGTCAAGGAAAGCTTGAAAGTGGAACGAACCATCTCTGTAAGAGATTGTACCAGCAATTTCACAGATTGTGAGGCTGATAAGTCATTGGATTGCCTTTCCTCCTGATCCCCCGAGGGTAATACCTCATCCTCCACCCACTGTTTCCTAGATAAAGGGTCTGAGGTGGGGGAAGATCTACCACGCTTCTTCTCCCTTTGGATGGAAGATGCGATTAAAGCCGCTAGTCACAGGGTGTAGGAAAAGGCATCTTCAGTCACGTAAACGGGCTGAGATGCCAGCAGAGGCTGCAACACCCACCGGTTCCAATGGCTTACCCTGACTAATCTCTTCTGGTATTTCAGGAGAAGATGACAATGACTAGAATCCTCAGTGCCTGGGGGTGATGCTTCGGTTACCTCCTTTGAGGTTTTATACACCAGCCTTTTTGGGAGGCATAGACCTAAGCAAAAAAACTGAGGTACTAAGTAATTGCACTACTTGCTGAACTATAGCCTGGCAATAGAATGCTGCTAATAAAAGTTCAGCCTGGTGCTGAGTAAAATGTGTTTCCTCAATTTTGGAATGCCTGCATGCAGCGCCTTACGTGCCCCCACCGCTCCTGTGTCCTGTGCGTTTAACAGCAGTACTCTCCAGCTCTGAGGAGAGTCTGCTGCCCCCACGCCTGCGCTGTGTGTCCTCATGGATGCTACGTCCTGCACACGGCGCCGCGCCTAGGCCACGTCCCCTCCATTTCTCATCCACCCCCTTCCGTTTTTAAATTACACGGGCACATCCGGGTCTGTCAAACAGACCCAGCAAGAGGGGAGGGGGGAGTAGAGGCAAGCCTACTTAGTGCTATTTGGTTTCCCCATACTGCTCAAGGAAAGCTGCCGCACCCCCTGCGAGTTTGGGGGGAGGGGGGTATGTGTCGAGGGAGTACAAACTACTGTTGTATCTCCCAGACCCATAGTCCCTCCAGGGGGAGAAGTGTAGTATTGGCAAATCTTTTCCTGTATGAGGAATCCCCCCTGAGAAGTGCTGCTGGCTGAGCCCACACACATGCTGTGACACTGAGCTGTACTGGGAGACAACGTACTAAGGTATTTGCATTTACTCCCTCTAGTGGAAACTTAAGGCATGACAACATTTTACCCAAGGAAGAAAAACCCTAGGTGGACTTTTTACAGTTCCTAGGCTTCTTGCCACAGGATTTCTGCTGATATCAGACAGATCCAACCTTCACCCATCACAGCAGGCTGCGTTTAGTAAACCTTCAAGGACCATGTCCCTTTTTAATCGGGGTTCCACTCCCTTGGACCTGTATAGTACCCTGCCAGGAAAAACTTTCGGTAATGTGAGCATGACCAAAGCCCTGGGTCCCAGGGTCCAGCCCTGCAAAGAGGTGTTACAGGCAAAACCTTGTTCTTCCTATACGAGGCCCAGGTACCATCCTCTTTGGCCTCAGTGGCACTTTGGATGGATCCGGTCTGTGGAGGCTGTTTAAATCCAGCAAGGATCCCTCCAGCAGAGCACTTTAGAGCACATCTTCACTGTTTCAAAAAAACTGGAGGCGCTTCCAGTATGGGAGGGGTTATATAGGGAGGCAACTTCCTGTTTAGGGTGTGCCAGTGTCCATCACCTGAAGGTGGCCTATAACCCATATAGTAATTACTATGGTGCTCTGTGTACCGTGATGTACGATAAAGAAAAGCATTACTGCCCCTAACAAATGTGAATGGACCCTTTTTCTGTATGAATAATAGTGATTTTTCAGCATACTCAACAATTTAGGATGTAAATGTGGGTGTTGACTTGCTTGTTAAGTATTAACCTATCATGCTAACACTATTAGTGCTCTTTGTGTGCAAACATTGCATAGTGTACAGCAAGCATCATACTTTGCCTTTGAATAAACAGGAATGGATAGTGACAGTAGGGCAGAGCTTGGTGTATTGGTGTTTTTTGGTGGGCTTTGGTGAAATATCAGGGGTCTAAACAGGGGGAATCTGCATCTTCTGTGCGCACACGCCTATGGGCCTTCTAGATTTAGATAACATTTTAGAAAGAAATAAAAGGCATAGGACAAAACAGATGAAAGACATTAAGAAGCATGCAGACTGTTATTGTGTCCCATCAATGATAAAATAATCTTTCATGCACTATTATCTGTTTCAGCTGTACCTTTTGCATGCTCCAGTAGAAAGTTCACCATCTCAGGAATTCCCCAGGACAAAGCTCCTCAGTCATCCGAAATCTATGCCAAGCTGGGTCTTCTCAGGCTGTCAGCACAGCAGGTATGGGCAGCACTTTTTAATATGCTCAAGGTTAATAAATGTGCTGCAGTTTTATCTATTACACTAATTTTGTTAAAGTTAATAACCTAGGTAGATTTAAATTCAATAAAATTATTAAAAATCCACGCTTAGTGCACTAAAATAAATAGAAAAAAAAAAAAAGCTGGACATATTATACCCTGATACAAGATATATGTTTTTGATCCACAATAAACTTTGCAGCATTAACCTCCAAAATGATACTAACACAAACTTTAAATGAAACAAGTGTCCAAATAAAATCCAATAAAGTGCCAAAAAATAGTCATATATAGTGCAAGAAAGTATCCTCTTCAAACTGTCTTTTTTCAGAATCAGAAGTGAGACTCCCATAACACAATCTCCACCCCAAAAAGCACCAGAGACTCTTTCTAGAATGTTGAAGAATTCAGGAGATCAAGCCACGCTTGTGTATGGAAATTCCCATACAGGATCTGTGAAACCACCAGCCGTACTTCTACATTGCTTTGCTCCAGTTTTGCTATATGACTATAGCCTATACCTTAAAACAGGGATGAAGATCTACCTGAACAACATGGGAGAGGTCAAAGATCACCGGGCACAGTGTCGCTGCCTCACACCTGATTTAAACCTTTAATTGCCGTACTACCGAGTCGCAACCATGTGCCTTGCGCGGCAATTGTGGGTTTAAATCAGGTGATGAGGAGGCAACATATCGCCTCCCCACCACCTGTCAAACGCACTCAGATTGCTTTTCAGAGGAGCAGCAGTGCCTGCTGCACTTGTAAATGAGTCCTTAGTTGCATTCGGCAGCAGCACCCTTAAGCCTGGCACACACTACAGGTACAAAAAACTGACATCTCTGGACGGGAGCCCCTGTACTAACCATGCGGGGTTAGTCCAACGATCTCCCCCACTGAGCTGTTGTGTTCTGACAGGGGTACGGCCCACCCTGTCAAAACAATCAGATCAGTGCTCTCTGCCATTGGCTGAGAGTGCTGCGCAGGAGTCAGTCAGCTGCTGGTTTTCCAGCATACACATCCGACATACACACAGGTAGATTGTCGGCCTGTATTTTTTGTACCAGCAAATGTCGCCCAACATTCTACAAGTGGGTGGGCTTTAGGGCTCGTTCCAACAAAGTTGGGGGGGGGGGGTGGTAAAACCCTGCGGTTGATGTGTGGATTTTCCACCCCCAATCCCTACCACCTTTAACTGTTGAGGCAGCAGCCAAAAGGTGTACACATGCTGCATCAGGAATCGGTTGAATAGGTTGTGTTTAGCTGCCTGCTAAACACAACCTATTCAAGTAAATGTGGCACTCTGCAAGTGCCCTGCAACTGCATGCTTCTGCGAGATCCAAGTTAAAGCAAGTGGTAAGAAAGCAACACAACGCTGCCTGCTTTAAACCCCTGTTTGCTGTACTGGACAAGGTTGCAGGGCATTTGCAGAGCAGCCTTATTCACTTGAATGGGTCATGCTTGGCAGGTGCTACACTCGCCAACCATGACAGGGCATATAACTCCTGCTGCGACATGTGTACACCCCTGGCCACTGCAGCTAAAGGGGGTGCGGTTGGGTCAGGGGTGGTAAAAACACATCCTAATTATGGGGTTTTACCAACCCCAAACTACAAATGTAAATGAACCCTTACTGTTCTGAGCCCCCTATAAGGCTGTTTTCACACTGATGTGCTGTGCTTTGCTGCTGCAGTGCATCTGTGACCTTCGTGGGTTAGCTGTACTCTGCCATAGACTTTTATAATATCCTGCACTTTCTGAAAGCACACTAAAACTCCTGCATGCAGAAAGTGCACCAAACCCGCAGGATATAATTGAAGTCTAAGTGCAGGAAAGATACAGGTACACTGCACCTGCTGTGTGGGTAAACCGCAGCACATCAGTGTGAAAGCAGCCCTATACTATTATGCCCAGTGTATTGCTTCACACTGACCTGAAGATCTTTTCTTTCCTGCTGCTGGCACCACTCTGGAAACCGCTAGCCAGGATAAGAGGTGGCGTGCAGTTGGCATCCCTCTGCATGGGACAGGAGCCAGCATCACAGTGGAGGCATTGGCTTATATGGCTCTTACTCCCTACTTTCCAAGTAGTCCCTCTGCATTGCACTCATGCTCTGGGATGGTGGGCCAGACCACGATCTACTGGTTGCTGACCCCCACCTTAAAGCAACTCTGTCTATTTTTAAATTGCTGAGTCAAGGTATAGCTGTAAAAAGAGTGTAAATACTCACCCTTCCTGCTAGCCCCACCCCCGAATGGTGCTGCAATCCTAACAAATTTTCATGTGAAGTTTACAGAAAACCCCCCCCTGGAAGTGTCAATATCCTGGGTCCCTTGTGTCTCAAGATCCCTGAAACCTCAAGCAAGCTAGTATATTGTTCATAAATTCTCACCTTTTATTGGTTGAACTAGATGGACTTGTCTTTTTTCAACCTGACTATGTAACCTCATGTACTTCACTACTGGCCTGTTACTGTAATGGGCAGTATCGCTGGCCATTTTTGAGGCAGGAGACGGCAGGCCAGAAACCAAAACCCTAGTTGTTCAGTTAGTACACTCACTCTAGAAGTGTGCGTTATATGCAACCATCTGGTGATGCCTAGTAGTTGGTGTAATGAACACCTAACTTGATGTTAAGTGTCTACAGGCACACTTTAATATGTGTTAACTTTGAAATTAAGAACACCCTGAGACAGTCCTATTCAGATACACATCTCCTTCAGTAGAAAAATGGACTCCTTGTCTGCCTGTACTGCAGCCTCTAAAAAGCAGGGACTTTACACAACACATAATTACTGTCAGGAAGTCGAGCCAATTCTACTGTTAATCATTTGGTTACCTTTTTTTCCAATTCCATTTTAGGATCGGGACTTTCTAGAAGATGAGCAGCTTTTCCTAGAAGCTTTGAAGAAAACTAACATGTCCTACTCTCAGACTGTCTGAGGATGTTAAATGAAAGCAAAATGTCAGCTTACCTTGTATCTCAAAGAAAAATCCCTAGTATTGTGTATTTATATTTTTTGTATATTTGTTTTTATACCTGCTCAATAAAAAGCCTTTCTATGATTCAGCATGCTTAAAGAGCCATAAGCTGAATTTCAAATCAGATTGGGGGAACAATATAAAAAGGTTCTAGGATTAGTGTATACTGTGCTATGTAAATGGTTTTCACCTACAAAGTGGGGCAAGAGATGGCTTTAAAGTGTCTCTAAAGGCAGAAGGCTTTTTACCTTAATTCATGCGTACAGCCCCCCTTCCCTTATACTTACCTGAACCCAATCTCGATCCAGCGATATGCACAAGAGCAGAGACTCCCTTAGCTATCTCACATTGGACAGAGGCCGCAGTGGAAGCCATTAAAAAATATTGCAACGACCGCCATTTTATTCTCTAGGGTTTCTGCTTAAAAAAAAAATATATAATGTTTGGGGGTTCTAAGAAATTTTCTAGCAAAAAATATGGATTTTTACTTGTAAGCAACAAATGTCAGAAATAGGCTTAGGCATGAAAGGGTTAAGGTCATCACAGAGGACAAGGGGACACTATGTCTAGCGGAAAAGATATTTAATCTCCAAATACAGTAAGGAGAGGCGGTTCTGAAGATTGCTTTGAAAAAAGGCCTGGATTCTTTCCTAAAGGTACATAATATACTGGATACTAACATGTTATAGGTAAAATTGATCCAGGGACTATCTGATTGCCTCTAGGGGGGGAACGGGAAGGAATTTCCCCCCTGCTGTAGCAAATTGGATCATGCTTTGCTGCTTTTTTTTTTCCTTCCTCTGGATCAACTGTGGGTATAGGATTGTGTATTTGGGATAGTTTGGTTGTTTTTTTTATTTAATTGGTTGTCTAGGTGGACTTTTTTCAACCCGACTATGTAACTAAAATAAGAAAAATATTTAGGAACAAGAACAAAGACCGCTTGATACTCCCCCAAAATGTGGTGTTCATTTTAAGACTACATCGAAATATGACGTCCACATTGAGACACCATCAAAATGTGACATCCACATAGTTACTCCACCGAAATGTGATCTACAAATTGAGACTTTACCTAAATGTGAAGTCCACATTGAGACTCCACCGTAACGCAATCCCAGTCATCAGCTATCAGCTCCTCCTGCAGAAGAACCCCCAGTAATCCCAGGCAAAAGGAAAAAAAAAACAAGCAAATGACAGCCTGAGACTCCGCCAACATGTGAAGCCCATAATGAGACTCCACCAACATTTGGAGTCTACATTGAGACTGCACCAAATGTGATCCTGGACATCAGCCATCAGTTTCCCCTACGGAAGAACCTCCAGTCATCCTAGGCAAAAGAAAACCAGACAGTTTGAGACTCCCAAAAATATGACGCTCACATTGAGACTCCACCGAAATGTGGGGGAACAGTGCTCTTTGAGCTGCAAGCCTGACCCCTGAGCTCCACAATGAGATGGCATCGAAATACAATTCCCAGTAATCCTAGGCAAAAGAAAACAAAAAACAAACAAGAGCAAGACAAAAGGCAGCTTGAGACTCCACCAACTAGAGATGGGCTGAACGACCACATGTTCGGTTCACGCCAGAACGTCGCAAAAGTTTGCACACGAACAACGAAACCCATTGAAGTCTATGAGCCCCAAAACAGGAAAAATCACTGGTCACCATTTTTGGAAGGCTTGTATGCAAATTATTGGCCATAAAAATGGTATGTGGCGCTGTTACTGCCATGGGGGACATGCACCAATGCAAAAAAACTTTTAGAAAAGATTGTTTTTAAAGGAGCAGTGGTTTTCATGCAGTGAAACAATAAGAATGAAAAATTCCTTAAAATATAGTGCCTGGGGGTCCCCATAGTCTGCCTGTAAAGTGGCGCATGTGTATCGTGTATAGAACCTGCTGCAGCAAAACTGACATTTCTAAAAGGGAAAAAAAATTGACATTTAAATAGATTTTCCCTGCAAGCTTTTTTAATTTAGTAAACAACGGCTTGGGGAGCCAGTCTGTATGATGAGGCCACATTTTAGTGCACTCAGAACAAGATTGGAGATTTTTTGGATAAATTCTGGTGTCTCTTTGGCAGACTTGGAATGGAAATAAGGCTTGCTCACTGTGATGCAAAACTTTATGTGAAGAAGCCAAATTATAGTACAATCAGGCCAAGATTAACAAAAAAAATCCGGTGTCTTTCGCAGTTTTTTTGGATAGAAGTAACAGATGTTGAGCACATTGAATATTTTATAAGTGATTGTGTAGAAATTATTATTTTTGTCATTTTTTAAAGTTGTCACTGAAATTATATATTGCTAACTAGGGATACACCGATGACACTTTTTGATACAGAGTACGAGTACCGACACTTGACCCGATTGTGGACATGTGACCATTTTTTTTTTTTTTTTTTTAAATAATGAAAAATTACACATTTTCGCCATAATATGAGGAATTGAAACAGTCAAAAGACATTATGAAAGAAAACATGTTTATTTGCTGGTCACAAAGCTGTTAAAAGGCAAATTGCACAGAACATGTTATATAAAAAAAAAAGGTCAATGTCACCAATGACATGTACATTGCAAGTTCACAATGTTTAGGCATTAGGAGACGCAAGAACAGTCAACTCGCAACACAAGACATTATAAAATTTCAAAAACCCCCCCCCCCAAAAAAAAAAAAACACAACTTCTGTTTGTTTCCAGTTCAACTTCTTACACATGTGTAAGAGAAACAAATTTCACAGACAGAACATTCTAGGGTGGCAAGGAAGGATGTGTGTTAGGTTGGCATGTAGGCTGCAGTAAGGCCTCATGCACAGATCAAAGCAGCTGCTTCTCCAGGTGTTTAGCTCTTTGAGCTTTTTTTTTTTTTGCTCTACCTGTTACCTCTTCCCCTCCATGTTAGCCTATGTGTTCATTCATGGCCATTGGCCAAGGAACACTATGCGGTTTCAGAAGTTTAGTGGCAGGGCAGCTTACAGGCAGAAAAAAAAAAGCCAAAGAAATTGGAAATGGAAGTCTTTGGATTTTTTTTCTGCCTGTAAACTTTCCTGCCACCAAACTCCTGAAACTAGTGTGCAATGGGCTGACATGGAGGGGAGGCGTTAACAGGCAGGAAATAAGCTCAAACTCTGAATGTCACACAGAACATGAAATATCATCATTGTTGATGATGTCACATATAAAACAAACATCACAAGTTTACATCATCACATCAATCAACCCAAGTGCAATACAGTTAAATAATGTTAGGCCTGAGGAGGAGCAACTGAACAGTACCTTCAAAACTAACATTATTTTGTAAACATTTTTTAAATAAAAAAAAAAAAAAGTGCTAGCTTCTAGTTCAACTTCTTATGAAACCCCTGAAAAAGCATTTTTCACAGACCAAAATTAGGTTCATTCCAGGATAGCAAGGCCAAGGAGCCAAGGACTTGGCAGCAGTAAGGCCACATGCACAATAGAGCTCAAAGTAGCTTCTCCTACAGACGTTTGAGCCTGTAGTGTTAACTCTATGCCGCTCCATATTAGGCTATGTGTCCCCCATGCATTGCACAATGAATCACCTATAGTGTGCAATGTGCACATCATAGGCGATTCACTTAAGGAAAAAGTTAGTGGCATGGAGTTAAAAGGGCAAACATTTTTTTTTTTTAAAGCCCAACATTGAGGGGAGTTAACAGGCAGAGGAAGCGCTAAAAAAAAACCTGGTGGAGCAGTTGCTTTGAGCTGAAGCGTGCAACTGTGCATGATGCCTTACAGTTGGACAGTAACAGGCGGTAGATTACTTTTTCAATTCAAACACAAGTGGCAAGTTTTTTTTAAGAAACAGAATAATCTCTGCATGTTCAGTTAGAAGTCGGTTTCTGGTGTCAGTCAGAATGTGTGACGCTGCACTGAACAATCTCTTACTTTCCACACTACTGCAAGGAGTTGAAAATGGAAAATTGTATACTTACCTTTCCGTAATTTTCCTTTCCTGTCACATCTTCATGGCAGCATACACTCTGGGTTGTGACTCCGCCTCCACAACCTGATAGGACCACATAACTATAAGATGAAGCTACGGCCCCCGCCCCAGCATTCTCCGTATATATATTAATCACCTTCTATGGGTGGGTTTATTGTATGCTGCCATGAAGATGTGACAGGAAAGGAAAATTATGGAAAGGTAAGTATACAATTTTCCATTTTCCTGTCGCATCATGGCAGCATACACTCTGGGGAGTAACTCGCAGACTGGGTGGGAATGCAAGAAAAATACATTTATTAACAAGAAACAGAGGAGTTGGCCTGAATTACGGCCCTTCCCAAATCTACTGTTGAAAGTTGTGCAGAATCCACCCTATAATGTGACAAAGGTGTTTCTGGAAGACCAGGTAGCCGCCTTAAAAATAGTCTCTCCCGAGACCCTACAATAGGCTGCCCAAGAAGTTGCCACTGCCCTGGTGGAATGTGCCTTTAAGCCTTCCGGAATCTGTTGCTCACTCAGTGAGTATGCCTTTTTGATAGTCTTCACCAGCCATGAAGCGATGGTGTGAGCCGAGGCCGCCTGACATTTTCTATGGCCGTATGGGATGACTAAGAGGTTCTCCGATCTCCTGATCGATTCTGTTGCTGAGAGGTACTTCAGGATGTTGCCCCTGACATCCAGAGGATCACCTTGATCTGTGATAAGGGCTGGAAGGTTGATCTCCTGATTAAAGTGAAATGAGGAGGATACCTTAGGTACGAAACGATCTGAAGGTTTAGAACTATCCTGTCCGGGTAGACAACTAGATACGGTTCTTTGGCCATCAAGGCTTGCATCTCCGAGACCCTCTCTGCTGAAGTGATAGCAATCAGAAATGAGACTTTAAGCGTCAGGTTCCAAAGGGAAATGTTGTCGAGCGGAGAGAATGGATCATTAGACAGTATTTCCAGGACAACTGAGAGGTCCCATGCTAGGAATAATGGTTTCCTAGGTGGCCTTAGTTTAAGGCAGGCCCTCTGAAATTGGATAACCAGAGGATCATGTGCCCATTTGACCAAAGTCAGGGCGGATAAGGCTGAAACCTGGACCTTCAGGGTACTGGATCGAAGACCCTTCTCTAGGACTGACTGCAGAAATTCCAGGATTTGAGGAGCTGTCAGAGAAGATATGTCCCAACCTTGTTGAGAGAGGGCGGTAAACTTCTCCCAGATCCTTCTGTAGGTGATGTTGGTAGTCTGCTTCCTAGCCTGGAGCAATGTTCCCACTACCCTCTGAGAACAACCCTGTTCTAGGTACCTAGACCTCTCAGCCTCCAGGCCATCAGATGTAGCCTCTCCGGGTTCGGATGTAGAAGCTGGCACTGAGAGAGCAGATCTGCTGACAGTGGAAGAGGGAGAGGATCCGTTGTGTTCAACTGAAGGAGAGTAGTGAACCAAGGCATCCTTGGCCAGAAAGGGATCACTGCCACTACTAGTGCCGTCGACCTCTTGAGCCTCAGAAGGAACCTCGCTATGAGGGGAGTCGGAGGGAAAATGTAGCCGAGGTTGAAGTTCCAGGGATGTTGTAGACAATCTACTCCCTCCGCTGACGGAAAGGGGATTCTTGATAGAAACCTCCGGCATTTTGCATTGGCTGGTGTGGCCGCCAGGTCTATGTCTGGTGGGCCCCAGGTCTGAATTATTATCGCAAATGCTTGGGGACTCAGAGACCACTCATTGTTGGAAACAAATCTTCTGCTGAGTGAGTCGGCTAGGAGATACTCGACCCCTGGGATATGGGTCGCTCTCAGGTCCAATAGGTTTGATTGTGCCCACTCCATCATGGGGCGAACTTCCTGCATCAGGGAGAAGCTTCCGGTGCCCCCCTGCCTGTTGATGTAGGCAACGGCCACCCTGTTGTCCATCGTCAGGAGGACTTGCTTCCCCCTCAGGTAAGTACTGAAGGACAGGAGGGCCTGAAAGGCTGCTTTCATCTCCGGCACATTGGAGACTGCATTCTGGATCCTGAATGGCCAGCGCCCTTGGGCCACGTAGTGCAGGTAGTGTGTCCCCCATCCCTCCAAACTGGCATCTGAGGTTACCGTTTCCTGAGGAGGGGGAACTATGTGCTTGTATCTCCTCAGATTGCAGGGACGAGTCCACCACTGCAAGGATCGCTTGACATCCTCTGAGATGTAGATCGGTTGGGTCATGGATGAGCCGTCCCATTGGCGCAGAAAGGACGTTTGAAGGGGTCTTGCGTTCCATTGGGCCCACTGGACCATAGGAATGGTCGCAGACAGAGAGCCTAGGAGACTGAGACATGCTCTGGCCAGAAGGGATGTTGCTGAGATTGCTCTTCTTACCCTCTGTGGACAAGAGACTCCTGGTTGCTTGAAAGGAGGAGGATGTCGTGCAGGTAGTGATGGACTCTCAACCCTTTCTCCCTTAAGGATGCGATTACTGGTAGCAGTAACTTGGTGAAAGTTCTGGGGGCAGTAGAGATCCCGAACGAGAGACTCTGAAACTGGAAGTGGCCCTGATTCACAGAGAACCGAAGGAACTTCTGGAAGGCAACATGGATCGGGACATGAAGATATGCGTCCTGGAGGTCTATGGAGAGCATCCAGTCTCCCAGATTTATGGCCTGGAGGATTGATTGTAAACTCTCCATCTTGAACGAATCCACTCGAATGGAGCGATTGAGGTTCTTTAGATCCAGGACTGGCCGAAGGTCCCCAGATTTTTTCTTGACCAGAAATAACGGGGAGTAGAATCCCTGACCCCTCTGTGATGCAGGTACCTCTATTATCGCCTTCTTCTGGAGAAGCTCTTGGACGTAACTGGTCAACAGTAACCGTTTTTCCCCTGAAGGTGGAAGTCTGGTGGGACAAAAATGATCCCCTGGGAGACGTCTCTTGAAGGGCCATTTGTGCCTGAAACGGAGTAGCCACTGTCCAAGGGTCCTTTATTGCTTCCGCCCAAACCAGCTTGAATTTAGAAAGCCTTGCCCCTACTACTGCTGGCTGGGCGGGTGCACCTTCAAAAAGACTTTTGGTCACTGGAAGCGGGAGTCTTGGGCTTCTGAAACTTTATAAAGGATGTCTGGGGGTTCTTCCAGCCCCTCCTTTATTCTTTTCCTGGCCTATAGGATTTAGCATCCCTGTATCTGTCTGGCAGAATACGTCAGAAGGGAGGAGGCCTCTGCTGTTTCGGTTTTCTGTCCGATGGAATCATTCCCGACTTCCCACCGGTCACCTTTGAAATTGCTGAGTCCAGCTTTGCACCTTTGAAAAGGTTCTCGCCGTCATATGGAATGCGGCACCAATTTGATTTGGAGACAGGATCCGCCGACCAGGGTTTCAGCCACAGTGCCTGCCTGGCCATTACGGAGGCCAACATGGCCCTTGATGACGATTTAATCGCATCCACCGAAGCCGCTGCCACAAAGTTCCCCGCGAGACTTAACTCCTGTAGAGCTTTTATTATGCTCTCCTGGTCCACGCCTTCTGAGACCAACCTCTCAGTGTTTGATGATCAGCTGGAAATGGCCCTGCCTACAGCTGCAAGTGCCACAGTCGGTCTGCAAGCGCCTCCTGCTGCAAGGTAGGCCCTCTTCATATCGGTGTCGATCCTCCTATCCAAGCACATGCCTGGCTAGCCGCATGAGAGATGCGTCTACGACGGGAGGAGAGACAAGAGGACTCACTTTAGGTTCCTTCAAGGGATATAATTTGGAAAGCCTGTTGTTCAGACTCGATTTCTTCTCGGGTCCTTGCCATTCCTCTTTAATTAAATCATCCAATTCCTCAATGAACGGAAAAGCCTTGTGTCCCATTTAAGGTTTGGGAAGTATTTTTTGCGCTTTGGTTGGACTTCCTGGGGTTCCTCCCATCCGATCGCTTCCTTGACCGATTTGACAAATGGTTCAATTAGCGAAAAATCAAACCCTGCAGTTGCTTCCAACCCCTCATTGTCAGACGGGGAATCCTGTGCTGGGATGAGCAGGTGATGCACTTCGCGTTGATAATTCTGTCTCCAGAGTAAGAATCTGTGGAGCTACAGGCTCTCTAAACTGCGATTCTTTTTCCCTAGTAGCCTCCTCAAAGCATCTACGGTAGGCCAATTTATCGGGAAGGGCTGCTGTCCCGCATATCCAACATGCGTTTCCAGAGGGTCGCACTGGTGATCACTGTCTATGGACAGGAGATCCTCTATGATAGCAGCGGCTGTGTCTGGAGTAAGAACCGGAGCGACTTTTCCTGCGACTCCCTCTGTGGCCTGAGCGACTTTTCCTGCGACTCCCTCTGTGGCCTGAGCGACTTTTCCTGCGACTCCCTCTGTGGCCTGAGCGACTTTTCCTGCGACTCCCTCTGTGGCCTGAGCGACTTTTCCTGCGACTCCCTCTGTGGCCTGAGCGACTTTTCCTGCGACTCCCTCTGTGGCCTGAGCGACTTTTCCTGCGACTCCCTCTGTGGCCTGAGCGACTTCTCCTGCGACTGGAGCTGCTCCGTCTGTAGCCAGAATGGCTTCTCCTGCGTGAAGTCTCTCTGTGCCTTGAATCAGGAGATTTTGCGGACCTGGTAGGGCTAACCATTTAGGCAGCGTTAGGATTGCTCTCTTTTTTTCAATCTTCAATACTTACCAAAAATCCTCCCCCCTTACCTAATAGCTGGCGGTGATCTGCTAGGGCAGTGGTCTCCATAGCAAGGAATAAGGCAAGCCTAAGGAGATACTAATTGACATATACTAATTGACATATACTAATTGACATAGGAAGCACAGGTGAGGTAAAACACAGCAGCTTATGCAGGAAGTAGATGCAGAGAAAAAAACAGGCTTTTACCTCTGTAGGATGAAATAGGAGCTTTGTTGTAAGACAGGCAAACAAACTGCAGCAATTCAGCGATCTCTGGTTCAAGATACAAGGAACAGAAACAGGTTCATTCAATTTTCCTCAGAAGACATCCCAGCGCCCCTAGGAGGAAAACAGAGCCCAGGAGAGCGCACAGGTAGGAAGGAAAGGAAAAGAGAAAGGGAGACCACTGCAATTTGGCTAAACCTATTTAAGGTTTATATGCCAGGGTGTTTGAGGCATGATGTTAAGCCTGTTTAAGGCTTTAGTATATACATTGAGGCAGCAATATCAGAGCTTTTTTTAAACTCATGCAGGAGACAAATCAAAACAGCTTGAGCCTGTTTAAGGCTGTTAATCCAAGGTCACAGAGAGACTTGTAACATACCCCTGAGATCACCAGAGTGGGGTTCCTTCCATTTAGCTTCGTTTAGAGGCTGTACCGGTAAGGACTTCCAAACCAGGAGAGGCTAGAACCTGGCTGGGGCGAAGCGGTAAGGGGGTGATGTCCGTGCGGTCCCAACAGGTGAGGAAAAATAAGAGAATGCTGGGGCGGGGGCCGTAGCTTCATCTTATAGTTATGTGGTCCTATCAGGTTGTGGAGGCGGAGTCACAACCCAGAGTGTATGCTGCCATGATGCGACAGGAAAGATATTTTGTGCCATTTGGACTAGAGTGGAAAACGCAGTTTATTGACTGCCCAATACTCAAGAGGTTTGTCCGAAGAGGCACAGTGACCTCTCCAAGATATGCTTCTAGTTGTATGGTAGCAGCTGTGGGAGCACTGTTCTCAAATGTAGATGAATAGACAATTTCTTGAAAAACCCTGTCCACAGTCACACTGGTACCTGGCTGTTGCTCAGTGCAAGGCCTTTTGGTACCTGGTTTCTCAAGCATCTCAGGTGTAGCTGCCTGTGCCTGTAGTACCCGTACAGCAGATATCTGTTGCATTTCCAGCATGAACATCTTTGGCCTGCCTGCCAGCATCTGCATTTGAGAAGAACCGATCTTTATACCTAGAAGAAGAAAAATACAAGACATTAGGCAACGTCAACGGGGGGACACGGCAAAAACAGTTGTCTGCCCTGCTCTGTGCAAAACCATTACACAGAGGCAGAGCAGGTAAGTGCGTTTGTCATTATCGATTTTGTTTTGTGTTTTATTTTTATGAAGGTGAGATTTACAGTGTTATCTCTTGCATTACAAATGCAAGCAAGTGATAACACTGTAAAATATCACCTTCATCCAAAAAACAAAATCATATCATCAATATTCAAATTAAAACTCAAAATAGCAGCCAGCAATAGAACCGTTTCTGCAAAGCACCAAGCAATGTGTTCTTCATCGTTTTCACACCGTGGTCCTCATCCACTTCTTCAGATAATAATCACTGTAGCACACTCACTGCAGGAATTACATCAGAGGCAAAAGAATCTGAACAACTCACATGCCAAATCAACTCTTCAAAAGAAAGCCAAGATGTTGATCATCTTCTCCATGAGATTCCACTGATTTGCAGTGATCGTTGCAGGCAGCTCATGTACTGACACATACTCCAATGGCCCGTTTTTGCTCTATCAGAGACTGCAGCATGTAAAAAGTGCTGTTCCAGCGAGTCTGAACATCTTGTTGAAGTCTTTAATGGGTTGATCAAGCTGGATCTGAATATCTTGCAGCCGAGAATATACCAGGTTTGAATGTTTAAAGTGCCCAACTATTTTGCGCCCAACTCCCACAGCCTCCGTAATGCTACGCTCTGAGACAGCCAGCTGCAGTTTATGTGCCACACATGAAAGACTCTGAAAACCAGCATCTTGTACACCTTTTATCATATTTCTGCCATTATCACGGACTACCACATGGACAGAACTTTTGGGAATCGCTCAAGTGTCAAGCATTTCTTCTAGTATGCTTCTTATAGCTTGGCCTGTGTGAAAGCCTTGAATTTTCTTTGCGAGCCTTGAAATTTCTTTGCGTGCAGCATGACTTGGTGCAGAGTGAAATTGGCATCAATCCACTGTGCAGTTAAGCTAATTACAGACACGGGACTCACACTACTGCTCCGTGGTTAAACTGATGGCCTTTATGTCCTCCTGTAGCATGTTGGTAATGTGTTTTTTCACTGTGTTGTGTAATTGTGGCAACAAGACATCTGTGACATAACGGCGGCTGGAAATTTCGTACTTTCGCTCAAAAAGATTCATAAGTCGCCGAAAACCCACATTGTCAACTATTGATAGTGGCTGATCATCAAGAACCATGAATTGGGTAACTACTTCAGAAATTTTTGTTAGCCCTTGGGTTATCCATGGAAAATTTTTCACATCTGGCAAGGGTTTGCTGCAGTGTCAGCTGCTGAGTGCAAGAGCTAGTGACAGCTGTAAATTCGCCATGCTCAGTCTTGTGTTTCATTTTGAGGTGTTTTATGAGATTACTGGTATTATAAGAACTAACTTTTGAACCTCCTCTGGATATTTTGTCAGAACAGAGTTTGCAGTCTGCAATGCGTTTGTTGGTTTCATCAATTAAAAAAAAACTTCCAGACAGCTGACATTTTGCTTGTAGTGGCATCCGTTTGCATTGCACTTAAAGCCAGAAATAAGTTAGTCTCTCCACCTTGGGGGGGGGGGGGGGGGGGGGGTGGGGGGTTGGGGGGGGGGGGGAAATGAGGAAAATTTTTTGAGCCCAAATGATTTGTTTTCTGATTTTTTTTTTTTTCACACATGATGACACCTACTATTTTTTAGAATAATGAAGCTGCTCTCACCAGTGCTTGTTGTTTGTTCCTGCTGCATCCAGCATCTTGATATGGCCAAATAAACCAGTGGCAGTGAGGATGATGAAATCCATCTGTCAGGTACAACAACGGTCGCGGTCGATATCTCTACAATACAAAAAGCAGAGGATGGTCTCTGAAAGGCACATGCAGGAAAATGTTAGGCAAGAGACAATGATGATTTATGTAACAGCAGCAGCAGCAGCAGTCATTTGCCGCCATGATGGACATGTTAGGACACCAAGTTATGTAACACACACACACACAAACACAGGCCGGCCCTAATGCTGGACAGTGGACATTATATTAGGCAAGAGAGAGAGACAATGTGGGACAAACTAAGTGTAACACAGGCCGGCCACCATGTTAGGCAAGAGAGAGACAATGTGGGACAAAACTAACTTAAAGTATAAAACAAGCCGGCCGCCATGTTAGGCAAGTGATACAAGCTTGACTAATAGTACTATACAACAATCACCAGCCGTGGGACAGAAGAAAGCAAGCAACTGTTAGAAATAGAGAAGAGCACTCGGCCGCCATGAGGGGACACGTTTTAAGGAGGACGCTTGCCATGTGGGGCAGCCATGTAGCAGGCGCAGCAGCAAAACACATCTCATGAGGGAAACCGCACTCACCGCCGTGTGGAGAGGCTGTGACCTTATCCGGTTCCTGAGCTCCGCCCAAGTTGACATCACTTCCTGGTATCGGTGCATTTTCACGAGTACCGATACCCCTGAAAATGACAAGTATCGGTACCAGTATCGGTGCATCCCTATTGCTAACACATGCCATGGGTATATGAAATTACACAATACAACCAAAATACATTCTGCTGCTTCTCCTGAGTAGGGGGATACCACATGTGTGAGACTTTTTTTGGAGCCTAGCCACATACAGGACCCCGAAAACCAATCACCACCTTCAGTATTTCTAAGGCCGTAACATTTTTTGATTTCACTTCTCACTACCCATCACAGTTTTGAAGGCCATGAAATGCCCAGATGGCACAACCCCCCCCCCCCCAATGAACCCATTTTGGAAAGTAGACACTCCAAGCTATTTGCTGAAAGGCATGTTGAGTTCATGGAATATTTTATATTTTGCCACGTTGTGGGAAAATGACAAAAGATTTTTTTTTCACAGTTCTCACTAAATTATATATTGCTCAAACATGCCATGGGTATATGTGAAATTACACCCCAAAATACATTCTGCTGCTTCTCCTGAGTACGGGGATACCATGTGTGGGACTTTTTGTCAGTCTAGCTGCATACAGGACCCCGAAAACCAAGCACCACCTTCAGGCCCTCTAAGGGCGTAAAGTTTTGATTTTACTCCTCACTGCCTATCACAGTTTCGGAGGCCATGAAATGCCCATATAGCACAAACCCCCCCCCCCCCCCAAATTACCCCATTTTGGAAAGTAGACACCCCAAGCTATTTGCTGAGAGGTAGGGTGAGTATTTTGCAGATCTTACTATTTGTCACAAAGTTTTGAAAATTGAAAAAAAAAAAAAAAAAAAAGAAGGTATTTTTCCTTTTCTTTCTTCATTTTCCAAAATAAATGAGAACTGCAAAATACTCACCATGCCTCTTAGCAAATACCTTGGGGTGTCTACTTTCCAAAATGGGGTAATTTGGTGCGGGGGTTGTGCTATCTTGACATTTCAGGGCCTCTGAAACTGATAGGTAGCAAGGAAGTGAAATCACCGTTTTACGCCCTTAGAAATCCTTAAGGCGGTGATTGGTTTTTGGGGATATACAATGAAAAAAAGTGCAAAGATATGTGTACCTCTATACATGAAACAGACAATGTCTGTAAAGAACAGTCACAATTCATTAGTCCATATGATAGACTGAACAGATAGCAAGTCCTAAAAGAAATGGTGGTGGGTGGCAGCTATCCTTAGAGAGAAGCCAGCTCTGTAATAGGTAGACAAAGGGAACAAGAAGGAAGCGCCACCTAAGTGCAATAAGTTAAGTAGGATTTTAATGACACAACAATTAATGCACTTACAGGAAGGTAAATAAAATCAGGCTCATCTGTGTGTCAGTGGTCCGTAGGGAAGCCTCAGATCCGGATCCGTTTTTCTATGCAGAGATGGGAAACTGCAGTCGTTGTTGCTGCTCAGCCTGGAGCAGATCCTGTGGCCATCAGGAAGAAGCTGGGGCTGAGGTCACGGGTCATGAGATCACTTCCGGGGGAGGACTCCACAGAGTGAGAAGGGTTGGATAGGCAGGCTACGCGCTCGGAGTCAACTGCTCCTTCTACAGGCCTATAGGGGTACTGCTAGTGAGGAGCTATTTATGTGCCAGGCTGCCTGTGGGACAACAGGCACCAGCACACCATAATCCCACTAACAGCAACATATTTAAGAACAAAAGAATAAGATTATGGTTGATTTATAAATAAAGGATGTAATATATCAGAGAAATGTCATTAATATTAACTGCTTGCCGACCGCTGGCTGTCAATTGACGGCCAGGCGGTGCGGCTCTCATGGCGGGAGGGCGTCATATGACGCCCTCCCCTTCCCGGCCCTCCAGGGAGAGTGCGCGCACGCCCGCCGTGTCACTCAGGACTCGATGCGCATGCCCGGCGGCCGCGATGTCCACCGGGCACCCGCAATTGCCCCGTAACACAGCAAGACCGTGGATCTGTGTATGTAAACACAGATCCACTATTCTGTCAGAGGAGAGGAGACCGATGGTGTGTTCGCAGTACAGAGAAAAACCGATCGGTCTCCTCCCCTTGTCCATCCCCTCCCCCTACAGTTAGAATCACTCCCAGGCAGGGGTCAAGTCCTGGGGAAAAAAGTGTGGGAACTCCCACCCAAGATCCACTCGACCAACAAAAAAAAAAAAATGATACGCTCATATGCACGAACGCTTCAAAAGTGGTATTTTTCATCCAATTTTCATATTGTGTGTATGAAGCTTAACTGTTAGTACATAAAAAACAATCCTCAATAAACATAAATACGGTAATTCTCTGAATAATCAGCATTCATTCAATTGTGCTTCCATGGAAATGTGAACATCATGTTCTGATCTTTATTGGGGAATTTTATTTTGTATATTGAGTGTTTATGTGGTGAGTTTACACTTTTCATTGAACAGAGTTTGGATAACACAGGGTTAAACCAAAGGTCATAAATTAACTGCACATTATCTGGACAGAATGCTTGGGGAGATAGTAATGTGTTCCTGCTTAGGAGATGTATGTTAGCTTGGGGGGCTGAAAACTCTGCAGGGCTCCAACACACACTCGCTGCTATTCCAACCCTTCACATATTTCCACATAAACTTCCCACCTGGCATAAAACTTTGCCAGGTATTGTGCTCAGCTTACCACCCCAAACTGATGTTCCTCCCTCAGCTCACCTCTCTCTCTGCATGTCCTGTGAGCAGAATAGCTGTGCTCCTCCTCTGGGTTCTCTCATCATATGGCACTGAAGATAGAGGAGGGGGATTCAGCGGGACACACAGAGCAAGTATGCAGGAGACTGGGGGGGGGGGGGGGGGGAGAGATGAGGAGACAGAAAATCAGGAGAGGCCGGCGGGGAGAAGCGCATCACGAGAGGTCTGACTAAATACAATCCCTTAGCAGCAGGGACCTGATCTACCTGTCAGCTAGCTGTGATTGACAGGTAGATCGAAGCAGAAGCTGTCATGGGGCCCCCTACTGGCAATGCCTGAATGGTCAGGTGTGCGCCACTTACTATTGCGAGCTATGTCAGCAGCTGCTGATGTAGCACCTGCCACACAGCTCGCATACTTCAAAGTCTTGCAGGACACGGCTGCTAATGGGAACTGAGTTCCTGTTGTGGAAAAAGTACAGGAACTCAGTTCCCATGCGTTCCCGCAGGACTTGAGCCCTGCTCCCAGGGAACATATTAACCCCTTGATCACCACCTAGTGTTAACCCCTTCCCTGCCAGTCACATTTATACAGTAATCAATGCATTTTTATAGCACGGATCGCCGTATAAATGTGAATGGTGTCAAAAGTGTCAGATATGTCCGCCGCAATATCGCAGTCATGATAAAAAACACAGATCGCCGCCATTACTAGTTAAATAAAAATAATAATAAAAATGCTATAAAGCCAACCTATATTACCTACCCAGAAGTGCTGGGCATCGACAGCACAACCGAAGAGCCATTGAACCAGTGACACAGGATTCCCCACCAGCTCATGAGACCCACATCACCCGGGAGAGAGCGGATGAGCCTACTTATTGACAAACATGCCTGAATTTAACAGCTCAAATGTGAGTGTTTTTAATCCATCTGCAATAATTTTTTTTTAATACATGCTGCACTGGGCGCCGTCTTTCTTCCTCTTATACTATAGACTCTGAACAGCAGTATAGGCAGCAGGGGGTCCCCGACTTACGAACAGGTTAGGGACTGCCTGTTTGTTCTGAAGTCGGATTTGTTCGTAATTCGGACACGCATGCGCAGAATGGCCTTTCCGATGTTTTCCACTGTTTTCTGCTGTTCCCGATGTTGTTTTCCGATGTCGTTTTCCGATGTGCCCGCTGGCGTCGCCTGCCGTTACTAAGTAGGAGTTGTTCGCAAGTCGGATGTTCGTAAGTTGGGGACCCCCTGTATATACTATACAGCCTGCCCTATATACTCTGCAGAAAATTGTGCCTTAGGTGGTGGTACCAGAACAATGTAAGCCCTCACAGTTACTCTTGGATGTAGGAACGGGCCCTCCTGTGAAATATCAGGGGCAGAAAAATTGAGCCTTGGGTGATGGTGCCCTAAACCAAAAATATTGTTGGAAGCTAGCATCAAGATTGAGGAGGAGTAGGATAGGCAGTCTTCAAGGGATCCCAGATCAATAGCAAATTCAATCAGTTACATCAGCATCAGGTGCTTGATAGCTGCTGATCCAAGACTGATTCATTTTTATGAATGTGAGCCTATCAAAGGAGTCTGTGGACAGGCACATTCTTTGATCCGTTACAAACCCTCCAGCAGCCCTGAATGTGCGTTCAGAAAGCACACTAGATGCAGGACAGGCCAGTAGCTCAATTGCATATTAAACAAGTTCTGGCCAGTGGTCCATCCTCAAGACCCAGTAACCCAGTGGATGCTCTGTTGGAAAGGTCTCCAACAGAGCATCCACTAGGTTAAATTAAAAATTGTTTAAAGGCATAGGTCAGACAGCCACCTTCTCCACCGGTCTTCCTCTGAACGAAGTCTCAGCAACATGTTTTCCAGCACCAGGAATGGGTAACCTGCCAGGGTCTGGAAATGCATTGCACAAACCTTTCTTCAAGGCCTTCTGAAGATGTTTCATCCTTTGCTCCCTCTGCGAAGGCAGGATGAGTTCTGCAACCTTACCCTTGTAACGTGGTTCTAAAAGGGTTGCCAGCCAGTAATGATTCTAGGCTTTGCAGAATCAGGCAGGCCATGCAGCGTAAGTTTGCAGAGGCATTCGATTCTGAATCCTCTGTGTCACTAAGGATCACATGATCTGTAACTACCTCCTCCCAGCCACATACAAGTCATTGGGTTTCTGGAGACTGAAATCCATCTCTTGAAGACTGCTAATGAGTGTTATCCTCTACATCCATGCTGACACAATCCTCCTCCTCTTCTTCCTGTGTGGTGGTGGGCCCGCAGGAATGCTATCTGGATAAAGGGGGCCTTGAGAGGAAAGAAAGACCTCCTCTTCCTCCCGCTGTTCTGCCTCAAGTGCCCTGTCCATTATTCCACAAAGCATGTGCTCCAGCAGGAAGACTAGAGGGACAGTGTCACTGATGCATGCATTGTCGCTGCTCACCATCCTTGTTGCTTCCTCAAATGGTGACAGGACAGTGCATGCATCCTTAATCAGTAGCCACTGGCGTGGCGAAAAGAAGCCAAGCTCCCCTGACTCTGTCCTGGTGCCGTACTTGCACAGGTACTCATTGATGGCCCTCTGCTGTGTGTAGCTGCTGCATTTTTTAAATCCTTTAAAAGCCTTTACAGGTTACCACTTTAGATTTTCAGAGGAGGTCTACTGCTATAACTACTGCCCTCAATCTGAAGTTCGCGGTGATGCCTCACATGCAGTGCCCATAAGTGCTGCCTTATCAGCGCACATCAGTGAAGGAGAAAAGTTACTTGTTTACAAAATTTACTGACAAACTAAATCTTTTTTTGTTTTTTTTTTGAAAAAAAATAAAATCCCAGCAGTGATTAAATACCACCAAAACAAAGCTCTATTTGTGTGAAGAAAATTGTAAAAATGTCACATGGTTAGTGTTTTATGACCACGCAATTGTCATGCAAAGCGTGACGGTGCTGAAAAATGGCTTGGGCAGGAAGGGGGTGAAAGTGTCCGGTAGATAAGTAGTTAAAAATGGGCATGATTCTGTGATGGACATTGCTGCATGGGCTCAGGAATAATTCCAAATATCACTGGAGTTGATTTACTAAAACTGGGAGTGCAAAATCTGGTGCAGCCTTGCCTGGTAGCCATCAGCTTCAAACTTCAGCTTGTTCAATTGGGCTTTGAACCGGCTATGGGCCGGTTGTTAATTGGTTAAAGAAAAAAAATTAAAACAACAATGTAAAAATAAAATAAAAAAGCAAAATAAATTAAATAAAGCACCCCTTCCCCCGTGCTTATGCGCAAAGGCGAACGCAAGAGTCAGTCTTGTATGTAAACGAAAAACGGCTACAGGGCGTTTTGTTAACTCTGGGAGGGCGTACATGGGCGTCCTCCCAGAACTCCGCTCTCGCGCGCCCCCTGGGGCGCGCAACCACAGAACTTCACAGATCATGGTTAATGGCCGCTTATTGCGGCCATTTACCATGTGATCGTGCCGTCAATTGACAGCGCGATCACATGTCAACAGACCGGCGTGATTTCCGGTTCCTCCCTCCCCTCTTCGTCCAGTGTGAGCGGAGAGGGGAGAGATCGGTGGCAGCAGCGCTGTGGGCTGCATGTGTATTGCCCACAGCCTGCTCAGGGAGACATCCATCCATCCATCCATCCCTGCTCACCGATTCCAGCCATACTCTGCATACCCAGCCATACTCTGCATACCCAGCCATACCCAGCAATACTCTGCATACCCTCCATACCCAGCCATACCCGTCCATACTCTGCATACCCGTGCATGCTCTGCATACCCGTCCATGCTCTGCAAACCCAGCCATACTCTGCATACACGTCCATACCCTGCATACCCAGCCATACTCTGCATACCCGTGCATGCTCTGCATACCCATGCATACTCTGCATACCCGCCCATGCTCTGCATACCCGCCCATACTCTGCATGCTCTGCATACCCGTCCATACTCTGCAAACCCAGCCATACTCTTTATGCTCTGCATATCCGTCCATACTCTGCATACCCGTCCATGGTCTGCATACCCATGCATACTCTGCATACCCATGCATACTCTGCATACCCGCCCATACTCTGCATACCCGCCCATACTCTGCATGCTCTGCATACCCGTCCATACTCTGCAAACCCAGCCATACTCTTTATGCTCTGCATACCGGCCCATACTCTGCATACCCGTCCATACTCTGTGTGACGGAACGTCCCTACACTCCTCTTGAGTGCGTTCGTCATATATCACTTCCTCTCAGTCTGGATATAGGTATAAGATATTCCAACCGCTCCCAAGCACCAAACGAGACAACACTTGCTTGGTGCCAACATGGACTGAAGATTTATTACAAAGATGACATTTATATACAGTAGAAGAGGAGATCCCCCCTCCTGCTCATATTATTCTAACAATACACTTGTAACAACTTAACATAAACTAATTAGCTAATTCCTTTAAGCAGCTGATGTGACTCAGGATTTCACTACAAGTCAGACTTGTGGTCACCGAGCTAAACACAGTTGATTATAAATTATCATAATTACCACCACAAGACATCTCATCACAATAGCAGGAGACCACCAGTAACAGACGGAGCGTCTCCTGCATTGTGCAGAGGACAATGGGATCAACTAACTCAATTAACATCTTGAGTTCATGACACTAGCATCAGAGTGTATGTTCCAACAGCATAAGACCACACACATTATATATATACACATATATACAGCATTGAATGTTCTCCTTCACCCTGTGCCCCTTAAAATCCAGGGCCCATGATCGGTGGGCAGGAGGCTCGTAGTTAGTCCTCTCAAAAAGCCCGTGTCCTGGCTAGGTCTGTCACACTCTGCATACCCGCGCATGCTCTGCATACCCGCCCATGCTCTGCATACCCGCCCATGCTCTGCATACCCGCCCATACTCTGCATACCCAGCCATACTCTTTATGCTCTGCATACCCGTACATACCCTGCCTACTCAGCCATACTCTGCCTTCCCAGCCATCCATACTCTGCATACCCATCTATCCATACTCTGCATACCCATCAATCCTCAGTAATACTCATTCGTCCATCCTCAGTAATACTCATCCATCCATGCTCAGCCATCCCATCCACCCCATCCATAATTAGCCATACCCAGCCATACTCAGTCTTACTCAGCCGTACCCAGCCATCCCATCTATACCCATCCATACTCAGCCGTACCCATCCATACTCATTCATGCTCAGCCATCCATGGCTCATTTATCCCCATTCATGCTCATCCATGCCACTACAGTGCCTCACAAAAGTGTAATAGGTAGTCAAATTAGATTTGAAACTTATGTCCCTAGAACACCTGATGGCGCTCCCTGCATGTTGGTCCTCTGTATGTGGCCACGCTGTGGAAAAGTCTCACACATGTGGTATCGCCATACTCAGGAGGAGTAGGAGAATCTATTTTGGGGTGTAATTTTTGCCATGTACATGTTATGTGTTCGAAATATTGTGTAAATGGAAAACGTTGTGTAAAAAAAAAAAGGTGGTTTCATTTTCTTTACACATTTTCCAAAAAAATGACATGTTCAAATGCCTCATAGAGTATACATTGGGTTGTTTTCTTTCCAAAATGGGGTCATTTTTGGGGCGTTTCCATTGTCCTGGTTCTCCAGGGCCTTCAAAAGTGTAATGCCCCGTACACACGGTGGGAAATTCCGACCACAAAATCCGTCTGATTTTTTCCGACGGATTTTGTCCGACACTGGTGTTGCATACACACGCTCGGACAAAGTTGTCGGAAAATCCGATCATCCTGAACGTGGCGACGTTCGTTGAATACGACGGGACTACGTAGAGGCTAGTAGCCAATAGCTTTGGTCTTGTAATGTGATCTGAGCATGCGTGGCACTTTGTCCGTCGGAATTCGCTACACACGATCGGAAAAAGTCCGACTTTGTTGTCGGAAAACTTGAGAGCAGGATCTCAAACTTTTTCCGTCGGAAATTCCGACGGAAAAAGTCCGATGGAGCCCACACACGGTCGGAATTTCCGACAACATGGGCCGATAGGACATTCCGTCGGAAAATACGACCGTGTGTACGGGGCATTTGAGGTAGTCAACAAATGATATGTGTAATTTATGCTCCAAGAATGCCTGATGGCACTCCCTGCTAGGGATGGGCCCGGTGTTAGATTCGAACCCACGTTCGAATCGAGCACCGGGCGTTCGCCCGCTCGGCGAGCCCAGAACTATTTGGGCCGTTCGCATCACATTCGTGTGATGCGAGCGGCCCGCAATGCCGTTGGCCTAGTGCACATGTGTTCCGGCTTTGATTGAGTGAATAGGCAGACTGCTAATTCATTGCTAAACCATTGCTGATTACCATTGCTGATTCATTGTGATTGAATACTGATCATTTCTGCTGATTGCACTGCTGCTGACTGAGTGGTGACATTATCTGCTGCTGAGTCTAAGTCCTTTCATTCTGGGGATTAGTCTGGTGTGTGCGTGCTGTTAGTACAGCATTGCAGTAGCACCCATTGCAGTGCTGTTAGTACAGCATTGCACACATATCCCATTGTGATCTAAGGCAGGCAGGCAGGCAGGGATTTATAGGAGGTAGTGTGTGTGTGTCAGCACACATAGGAGCTAGTGTGTGTGTGTCAGCACACATAGGAGCTAGTGTGTGTGTGTCAGCACACATAGGAGCTAGTGTATGTGTGTGTGTCAGCACACATAGGAGCTAGTGTGTGTGTCAGCACACATAGGAGCTAGTGTGTGTGTGTGTGTGTCAGCACACATAGGAGCTAGTGTGTGTGTGTCAGCACACATAGGAGCTAGTGTGTGTGTCAGCCCACATAGGAGCTAGTGTGTGTGTGTCAGCACACATAGGAGCTAGTGTGTGTGTGTCAGCACACATAGGAGCTAGTGTGTGTGTGTGTGTGTGTGTGTGTGTGTGTGTGTGTGTGTGTGTCAGCACACATAGGAGCTAGTGTG